>OOFE01009391.1:40613-52921 GCA_900323365.1 Monocentris japonica | reverse complement strand
CCATGGGCATTAATATGGAGTTGGACCCCCCTTTGCGGCTATAACAGCCGCCACTCTTCTGGGAAGGCTGTCCACAAGCTTTTGGAGTGTGTCTGTGGGAATTTGTGCCCATTCAGCCAAAAGAGCATTTGTGAGGCCAGGCAGTGATGTTGGACGAGAAGGCCTGGCTCGCAATCTGCTTTCTAATTCCTCCCAAAGGTGTTCAGTGGGGTTGAGGTCAGGGCTCTGTGCAGGCCAATCGAGTTCCTCCACACCAAACTCGTCTAACCATGTCTTTATTATGCTTTGTGCACAGGGGCACAGTCATGGTGGAACAGCAAAGGGCCTTCCCCAAACTGTTGCCACAAAGTTGGAAGCGCCCAATTGGCTAAAATGTCTTTGTATCCTGTAGCATTAAGATTACCCTTCACTGGAACTAAGGGGCCAAGCCCAAACCCTGAAAAACAGCCCCAGACCATTATCCCTCCTCCTGGATTTTATGCACCTGTTAGCAATGGGTGTGGCTGAAACACCTGAACTCAATTAGTAGTGGTGTCCACTGACTTTTGGCCATATAGTGTATAAAGATGGCTTCTGCAAAAAATAGATGTATTTGTCACAGAAATGATCAAAACATTGACAAAATATGGTGCATGTATGCTAATTCTACTCAACAGTCCATTAGAATTTCCATTATATGTCCCAAAAAAAAAAAAGCATTGTAAAAAATTCTCCAGCGGTGCCTCATTTTTTTCCAGGTAGTCCTTTGATTTGTTACACCAAAATCCATGCACATCCCATTAATTGAAGAGGGGAAATGGTAATAAACATGGCAGCATCATCTCAGATTTTATACATCTGTTTGAATAGGGCTAGAGATTAGAGAAGGGCCAGGCTGCCAGGTTTGTTGTCTTGCCAATCGACAGACTTGGCTCCAGCAGAACCTGATCTGAATACAAAGCTCCCCAGAAGAGCCATTGTGTCTGTCTTGCACGAAGACCCGTATCTATAAAGCTTCTGAGAGTTGGATTACTGATCTCCAGGATCAGTGGTCAGGTTGCTGATCAACTTATGATCCAGCAGGTAAAAGCGATTTTGTATCAACAGATTTCAAATCCAAAATGAGCTCTATTCCAAAACACTACAAGTCAATTTTGTAAGAGAAAAAGCGCCCAAAACCAATCAATCAAGAGCTTAAAATGAACTATACAAGACCCAGCCTGTAAAAATGTTTTCATATTGTCAACCAAGGACTTAAGTCAACTATATAAAATGGTATTTTGTGCTATTGATCATTTTGTAAGAGGTGTTACTTTTTTCCAATGGTGTCTCTCAGTTCAGAACAAATATCGCCACTTTCTATGTGATATTTGATGTGGTGAAGGAGCTGTCTGTTGCCAAACATGTGCTACTTAAAATAAACGCTTTTAAAATACTTTCAATCAAAATGTTTCATTGCCATTTGAAGGAGCCATTTGAAGGAGCTGTCTGGCCCGACAGCTCAGTTGGTAGAGTGTGAAACTCTCAGTCTCAGGGTCGTGGGTTCGATCCCCACATAGTGTAGAACTGTAACTTGTAAGTCGCTTTGGATAAAAGCGTCTGCTAAATGACTGTACTGTAATGTAATATAAAGGTGGAAACATGAGATATGACCTGAGCAGCAAAGCCTAATGCTGAACAGGTAAACTGAGGCTATTCAGCCAAGTCATTCAGCATCAGTTCCCTGAGATTTGGACCACTGAGTGAAAAAAAAAAAGAAGCAAAGCTTTGTTGGAAACTGTCATTCTCCTCCCATTTACATAAACAGTGACTCCCTTCCAAACGCCAGGCGCGGTGCCAACTTAAACATATCTCGAGTTGCCGTGTGCCAACGCAGCACCGACAGAGGAATCTTGACGGCTCTACCAGGTGTGGAAAAAAAAACAGGCATAATTGCCGGCGCGCTCTATAATTAGCATGCCTAAATGGTGTTGAGGCTGTACCTGCCTTCTAAGTAGACAGGTTGGGAAGCATGATGAACTTCAGTGACGGCAGGTCATATATCTCTTAAGAGGTTGGCGTCTGAATTTGGGCCGTTTCGCACATCATTGGGAATCATAATGATAGAGTGTGAAACCACACCCCAGGATTGTAGATTAAATCCACTCAGTGGATTCTGGCTCTTATTTCTTTACCCAGTGCTTCTCTATCATGCATGAACTGTTTGTTGCACCCCGGCAAACATTTCGACGTTGAGTCGATGTCGACACTGGCGGCCTGCACCAGCGTTGAAAACCCGTGTAAATATAGCGCCAAATGAAAGTTCAGATGACATCTGTAGTCGTCCAACACTGCTACCTGCATGGTTTTGTGAAATCGGGACCAATATATATTTCTGATATCAGTTGAAACAGTTTCCCAAGTCATTTACTGTGGTATAATATATTGTGAAAATGAACTTGGCCTCCTCCTGTACATCACCAATTGCTGGGATCTGCACTCCTTACTATTGGCTGTTTGTAATGTGGAATTTAGGAATTTAAGCTTACTGTTCTTGTATGTCAGTCTGGATGAGCTCAATGCATCAAATATAAATGTAAAGTGTTAAGACAAATTATTTTGGCATATCATAACATTTTTAAAAGCATGGCATCTGACTATATTTGTACTGTAAACAAGTTGATTCGGTTCACCATTCTGTTCCTTCACTGCGCTGCTCTTTACATTACAGAAAATGGAAGCTGACAGCTCTCTGCATGCCAGCATGAGACATCCAAGGAATTCAGAGGTTTTAAATCCTGGCTTTAGGTTACGATCAACTACGCAGGTGTGGGTCTATTGAAAGCCGTGGCGTCTTTGGGAAGCCTGCGCCCGATCACATAGGGATTTTCTGCCAGCAACGTGTGTGAACCTACCTGGTGTGGAGGCAACGCCCACAAACAACGGCTTAAGCCTTGTCAGCAGGTGCTGTTTGCTGACTCTGGTTACTTGAGTTGTAACACACGGCAGGGGGCTAATTGGTTTAGAATCTCATTCAGGCACATTCTTTGGCAGGAAATGCGCCACGTTGGGTTTTTGTGCAATAATCAAGTTCAATTTTATTCTTTTTCACATAAATAAGAAGCAAGAAGCTGATTCTTCCTCAGTCAATCATCAATTAATCATTCACAGTTTTCTTGTCATTTCATCAAACAATCCATCTGTCTGTCTGTGTGTCTGTCTGTCTATCATCAAAGCATCCAATCTCTCTCTCACTCTTTCTCACTGTCTCTCACTCAACCACACACACACACACACACACACACGTACGTCCTCTGAGGAACCAGTTGGGTTCCTCTGCCTGTCTACTACCTCTCACCCGTCTCGGTGATAAATTGGACACATCTGGCGTTTCCCCCTGGGGCCACTGGCCACTGTGTTTGCTTGCCAACTTCTGCTTCTGCCTGCTTTTGCTCAATCCCTCATCAATACTACATTTTTTTTCACCACAGAAAGAAAACTTGCACGGGGTATCTTGGTTGTATCCTCTGTGGTGTGACCTCATGAATCTCAACCAGTTTCCTCCGCTCGAATCCCTGCAAGTAACGGAAGACCTGCACCACTGCATAGTAAGTTAAAGTGGTAGGAATGGAGCTATACATCCCTACGCCTGTCCAGCTTGTGTGCATCTGATCTTGAGGAGAAGACAAGGAGAAAGGCCCGTCTCCGTCTTGGTGTGCTGGGAGACGCTCCATGGTTTGCATCTTTCATGCTCCCTCCATTTGAGAAACAAATGAAAAGCCAACTCGTTGTGACAGCAGCTATTTCTCGCTTGGTCCCCAGGGGCCCGAACAGAGGGCTTGTACAGGGGTGGGGGGCAGGGGGTTGTGCAGTGCCTGGGAGCTGAACCAGGCCCCGTGGCCCGGGTTAAGTGCTTTGAGCTGGGGCCGCAGGAGCCAGATGGGTCTGCATCTTGGGTCTCCTTCATCTTCAACCACGGGCCGAGGACCGTGGCGACCGTCCGACCGTGTGTCGGCCGTGACGAATGGGAATGCGTGCTTCGCTCAGTTCCTGTCAGTCGCATGCAAGGTGAACCAGGCGCTAGGTATTTCCTTTGTCAGGCGAGGGTAGGAAGAGAGCTTCAAATTTGTGTTCCTCATATTACAACGTGATGCCCTCCCTTCCTTGTTTTCCGTTTTCAGAGGTTGTGAGAGAACAGAGAAAAGGTCCTTCTCCCTGACATATTTCATCATGCCCTAACTGCGCTAAGCAGCATCGGAACAAGAGACCATTCTGAGGCTGTAAGTCCCACTGTCTTTCTTCTTTCTTTCTTTCTTTCTCTTTCCTACTTACACTGTAGCTATCAGCATCATTACAGAGTGTAAAGCCGCCGTCACAGGGCTGGAGTGAAGAAAACAACTTTGTCTTACGTTGGAGGGCAAAATGACAGGATTTACACAGAAACTCTCTGATCATGGCGAATTAAGATGGAAATATGCTGACTGGGAAGCTTACAGCACGAGCATGTTATTGTGGTGAAGTGATCAAATCACTCATACATATATGTTGGCTTAAGGCCTGTCGGAGGGAGGGTTAATGCAGTGTAGTAACTGCATAGCTAGCACCAATAAAAGAATTGTGCAGGATTGTGTGTGTGTGTGTGTGTGTGTGTGTGTACTATATACAACTGATCCCCTTTATTCCACCTCCCACAATCCTCATCTACATGTTTGGATGTCAAAATAAAGAGTTAAAAAGTGCAACATGTCCGCTTTCTCTCAAAATTCGAAATGTGTTCAAAGCAAGTGAACAAGCGCCAGGCGACGCGCCGCGGAAGAGGAAATAATAGCTCGTGTTCGGTCAAGTGAACACCAGGAAGAAGTGTTTATTTTGTCGACATAAAAGAACGATACCGTCACGTCGACAGACATCCATATTCATGAACGCTCTTCGGAGGAAAAAGGCACAAATCTGAATGTAGAAATGAAAATTACAAATGCATGAGATTTCTTAATACTAACACCTACCAGCCCATCCCCCCTTCTTTCCTTCACTCTCTCCCTCCTAGCTCATCTTCCCTCCCCTCCATGCTCTGTTTCCTCATCTCTCAGTCTCTCTCCTTTTGTCATACCCCTCCCTCTCTTTCTTGGGCTAATTGCCCACCTCTTTCCTCAATCCATCCCTGCTCTGTCATAGTGTGGCCAATGGTTAGCTGTTTCATCTGCTTATGTGCAAAACATCCATCACTCCTGAAACTTCATTTCACTCCATTTGGACGTGTCCCATTTATAATTATGGCAAAGCAAACTCAGTTAGATGCTGTTTTTTTTGTTCCATGTGGAACAGCAGAATCTGCAAATGTCAATACAGTTATTTATGTAATTTCATGGCTTGCGGACACAAAAAAACACTGTCAACATGGATCGCGTATGTTCAAATTGCTTTCTCTTGATTGTCACATTTCAACCAGAAAACAGACATCACGCTAAAAGGGTTTGGGTGCACCTGATGCATTTGACTCCACAGCATTATCGGTCACCGCTATTGATTTTCCTTTCATGATATGGAGATTCATTCACGTAGAAGTGGCCGTCTTATCCCTGATAACTTTTTAACCTTGAGAAATGTGCAGGCCAGACAGCATGTTGTGTCCAGCAGTAAATTGATGAACTGGCATGCATTAGCATAGCTTGAGTGTTCCCCTAGGGAGCGCCAGTAGCCTGAAGCCGCATGCGCTGTGTGTGAGCGTGCATGTGTCCCTGTGCATGCGTGTGTGTGGGAGAGACACCCACTCCGTGTGTGTGTGTGTGAGTGCATGTGTGTGTGTGTGTGTGTGTGTGTGTGTGTGGCTGTGGCCCCTCTTGTGCAGGTGGGTGGATGCATGTAAGCCTGTCAAGAGCACTTGGAGAGGAGCTGCCAAGGTGAGAGAGAGACTGACCCTGACCACCTGTCCCTGACACCCACCTCACAGCTCTCTCTCTCCCCCTGCTCTCCTCCACATCCCTCCCCGCACACAAAGCCATCCCTCTATGCACAGGTGATTGATTAAGCCAGGAGCCCAGGCATTTACGGCTGGAAGAGTAGCAGGGAGGGGCTGTGGATGAATGACTGGCGGATCCTCTGTCCTGGCTTAGTCAGGTCTGACCGAGAGACAAGCAGACAACACCTGCGTCCGGCTGTGGCGTCACCTGGCCACCGCCGGGGTTCACAACACGGTGAGGAACACCAACACCCCTCGGGCGGCAGGGTCCCACCTCGCGCTCAGACCTGGAAGAGTCACTGTGAGGCTTTCGTTTGTATGCTTAGTTCATCGTGCACCGTTAATATCAGTAGTGATTCAGGCCTGATTCAGTATTTGGGTACAGATAAGCATCTCGTCTGAGGGAACGTGCCAGGGCAGGTTTCTGAGACACAGTCAGATGGTTTGTTTTTGCAATGCAAGCCTCATTTTTTCTTTTTCCTCTCTAGGGGGAGAGGTTTGTCTGTCAACCCCTCGTCATGGTGATTTCCGTTCATTTTTTTTTTTTTTTCCCCCTAGTTTCCGAGCTTAAAGGGCCTCGTTGACATGAAATGAGGTGAATCCTTGCCGGATGAAAGGGAATACCTTGCCTGGTTGCAGAACAACGCAGGGCTGGTTGGTGCCGCATTCAAAACTCCCCAGACTTGGCACGAAAATGGCTGCCCCGCCACACAGTCCTCTGTGTTTATGCTTCTCTGGGACTTGTGAAAATAAACACTGTCCTTGGCAGCTGAAGTGTTGTCAGCTCACTGCCACATAACGATTAAACACATTTTTTGGGATCATTATAGACGACATAAATCACAAAAGAAAACAGAGTTTTAGAGGGTTTTGTCCTCTATGAATATAAAACAAAAAATGTCACCACTTGTTGGCTTGCCAAATGTATTGGCATGATATTTTCTGGACAAATTCCCATTCCATTGTTACAAATTACGACTTGGTGCCATAGTCTCCCCTGTATTTAGACTGTAATTCATATTTTCATACACTGCATACAACAGTTTTATGGCAAAACCTGCTGCATTAATGTATCGAGGGAGACAAATTTTAAGCATTTTTCAAGCACCATTTGAACAATGCTGCAAGCGGTGCAATACTTTTACACAACACACGTGATTCAGTTTTACGCTCATATTTCAAAGGTGGAACGCTTTGCCTGCTTCTCCCTAAACATTCAGTCTTCATTTAATCAAGTAATCCAATAAACATCCATGATGGCCGCAAAGAAATCGACGTCTTACCTCTTCCATAATTGAATTTGACTGAGCGGGCCGCGGCGTATCGGCCTACCAATGTAAATAAATAACTCCAACATTCCTGCAATGATTTTTGAGAAAGATAGCGTAAGCCCAACACATTATTCAACTAAATGTCAGATGCGGATCGTCGCATGCGCTAGTGATTGCATTCATTTGAATGAGCATTACTGTGCTCTGCTCATCTCAGCATGCAGAGTTACACAGTTAAACCAGACATTGCTCAGGGCTAAATGACTGATGGAGTGATTGAGATTCTGATTCTAGCTATATATAATATATAATCCCTATTGGTGACCATTTTATTTAACTATTGATCGCTTCTGTGGTCGAATTGGAAAATGACTTTACAAATGGAATTGAGACAAAACAAAAAGTTATACTATTTGATAATGTAGGCGGCGCCGCGGATATTGACTAAAACGTTCGGGTCCCAAGGGCGTCGTTGTGCATTAAAAGCTAAATATCTCGGGATAGATTCAGTCCGCCTCACATTTGACTCTACATCTGAGTCATTAAGCTAAGAGCATCAGCTTAATGAATCCAAGCGACTTATCACAAGTGCAACAGTTGAGTAAGTTTCAATTCCTGAATCAGCAACATCGCCAGAGTGCTAAGGCAACAGCAGTGAAGAAAGAAACATATTCCTGTATCTCCAGTTTAAAGGACGAGAACTAGGTGAAGAAATAAAAGCCAGCAAGGGCCTTGGGGAGCTGTCTAGTATAGGTATCCATATGATAGATTTTCCCATATGACCCACAGATTCAACCCACACTGAAAATACGGCCCTGTCAGTGGTGGTAGTAATGTTGTATACCAGTAGTTAGTGCTGGTTAGTGTGGTCTGCCTGTCTAGATACTAACTTTCTCAAAAGGTATAATCACACCTGACTGTCTGCTAAGTGAGCTTTAAGAATCAAACAACAAAACAACAAAAAACAACAACAAATAATTAAATTACAAAAAAAATATAATTGAACAATTAATTTAATAAATGTGCAAAAAAAAAAAAAAATCATTGCAGGTTTTACAGACTGTCTGAATGTAGGAACCTTTATCATATCGCTGGTGGACGGCATGACTGGCTGATATCTAATATTTAACAAAAGGCCAATATCGGCTCAATAAATCAGCAAATTAATATCTTGGTGTAACCTGACTCCATTATGAGGAAATTCATGCTTCAATGATAAGTGGATCATTTGGGTGAAAAAAACAACTGGTATTTCTGTTTGACAACTTTTTTGTGACTTTTGTGACTGGCGAACACAACCAGTGTTTTTGGTGAATGGCCACTTAATTGACACTTTGACAGCCAGTCAAGTGAGATGTTAGAGGAGGGGCCTCTTCCTGATTTCCCATTCCCCATTGATTGGACAAACTTATAATAGTAATAATACATCGCATTTATATAGCGCTTTTCACAGTACCCAAAGACGCTTTACAACAAAAACAACAGCAGATAAAATACATTGCCCATTACATTTTTACATTACAGTCATTTAGCAGACGCTTTTATCCAAAGCGACTTACGAAGATACTTGACACTATATGAGGATTGTACCCACAACCCTGAGACTGACAGTCTCATGCTCTACCGACTGAGCTGTCTGGGCCGGACCCTGGACCTGGCCGTCATATAACTTGTACACTACTACTGAATGCTACTGAATCCGGTAAACACAGCTGGCTTAAACGGAAGAATAACCTTGAAGATGGGCGGAGGTCCATCCCTGCCTTATAATAACCACTGTCTAGGTATTTCAGAGAACTGCATCCATTTATTTCTCTCCATGCTGCATGTAAATAAACTGCTTTTGCTGAACAAAGAGACGAGAAAACAGCGTTTTATTCAGAAAATGTGTTGTTTTCTTCCTACCAATGAGTTTGCTGGGTAGCATGAATGTGCCTTTTAGTCTATTATCCCCTGCTTCATTCTCTGTCAACATCCTTTCCAACAGCGCGCTCAGTTTGTTGCTCCTCACATACTAATAATAGATGGTTTTTGTGACCTACCCTCTCAACGACACTGAAGTTCACCACAGGCCCATTGCGCTTTAACCCATGACACTTCATGCACTCTTCATGAACACTGTGCTGCACTCAACTTTCACATTAATGCACAAAGCGCGAGCCCATTTCATCACTTATTCATTTGGGCTAACAGTGTCGTCTACGGGGAGTCCATGATCCTCCACACCCCTCTCTCTGAAGAGATGCACTCTGCACTCCACCCCCGAAAGCCTCTCCTTGGTCTTGCAAATTGCTTCTTTATGAAGGAATGAGGGCAGGCCATTTTGTCACAAACATGGTTGTTGGCTCTCTGGAGATTGCCTTGGACCTGTAATTGACTCTGAGACACTGTCCCTGTCACATCCCCCTTTTTCCCAGCTGGTGGGTGGGGGGGGTGTAAGTACCTGCGAGCTGAGTTGTGGAAGGCTAGCGTTGGATTAAGAGGCTGGTGCAGTGAACACTATTAGGGCTGTGAAGACCCGATGGCTCTCTGGTGAGAGGGCAGTGCTAAATGGACGAGCACGGTGGCATTTTAGCATTGTGCTCCTCAGGGACAGTCACATTCAGCCTTTTAGGGCAGCCCTGAAAGTCCTTAAAGTGGAGGGTGACATGTTTGAGATTGTCACATATTTTGTGCAAGGGGTAATGTATTATTGACTGGGAACAGGATCATTGAAAGAAAGCCAGGCTATGGCTTTTTTCTTTCTTATTTTAAATGCACCCAGTGCTGTTAAGCCCATGGCAGAGGCCAAAACCAGCCCAAAAACACAGCAGCTTTCTGAGGTGAACTGAGACTTTTTAATTAAACCCATTATGATCATTCACATTCCATCACAGGCAATTTTCTCCATCTGAGGACAAACACAAGGTCACCTGTTCCTGAAAACAGTCTTCTATAAATAGAGGAAGAGCCTCAGTCAAATTGATTACATACGTTGTTGGGGGGGCTGTCGCTGTCTGCTCTGCTTTGAAAAGGTTAATCATTTTTCAAAGCATGCAGCGGGTGAATTTATAAATCCCATGATATGTACCCAGGTTTAGACAGCTTACCACCTTTTATAGTGAGTGACATCAAATGGTAGAATGTACTGTAAGCCTGGGGATGTATGTTGTCAAGGAGGATTTCTTACAGTCGGAGGACAGAGAGAGAAAAGCACACCACTTAAGACACCTTCTTTGGCGGCCATCTCATCTTCATGCTCCAAAAATTAAATATCTGCTGGCACCGCTTCACCGCTGTCGACAGCCCGTTGAAACAGGCCCTGGTGGTAAGAGGAGTGGTAGGATTTAGGGAATGTTTGGTGCCACTTGTGAAAGTCAGAAAGAGCGTGGTTTCTTTGCTGGGAGAGTAGAAGAGGCAGCAGGAATAAGGGGCTTTGACTTCAAAAATCTCCAAGCAGACAGTGTAATGCAAACAATCAGACTTCTTTAGAAAGTTTGACTCCTTTAGGAAGTAGTTCAGAAAAGTTTGCATTTGTGCATCTGCATGTGTGTGTGCATTCATCTATGTGTGTGTGTGTGTGTGTGTGTGTGTGCGTGTGTGTCAGAGAAGGGAATGCAGTGTTCACCCAAGGCTGACCTCTCGTTGGCAGCTGGAGAGGTGAGCTATGCTGCTGCTGTCTCATTATATTCAGACTCTGGAGAGCTTGGCCTGCAGACTACTCATGCCCAATGCCCATCTAAACTGACATGCAGCCACACACACACACACACACACACTCATTCTATCTTTCTCTTACTCCCTCACACACACACAAACATACCTTCCTAATGGAATCTACTTGTTGCCCTCTTTCCCCTTTTTACTCTTATCCATCTTCCTCTGTCTATTTGACAAGTATACCGGCACACACACACACACACACACACACACCTGCCTGCACATATGCACGTACTTACACGCATGCATGTTCACACACTGTCACTCACAATCCTTTGAGCTTATAAACTGCATCCCAAGACTTTTTAAATGAAGGCATTGGCCTCAGCTTCCACTTATATAGACACAATTAGAAGGACCTTGGAGGTTTAGAAACCTTATTCTCGTTGTCTCCTTAGCGGTGCTTCAGGCTCCACTGAAGTGGGCTAATGGCCTTGGTATTGCTGGTAATGCAATCTATGACTCCTAATCAATATTATTACTTGTCATTCAAACAGAGAATTTCCTCGGAGTCTGAATTTCAGAATGACTGCCAATCAAAACCACATGTTCAATAAAATGCATCTGTTCCTGGGTCACAAAGTGAAATTTGAAAACGGCTTACACGCCAGTAGAGGAGATATTCAGAAACCACATTTTCATCACAATACATTTATTTCAATTCATATCTGGGGACCCCAACATTAGCCTCTGTAGCTCGCCCCATGGGTGCAACATGATAAAAGACCATACTTTATGAATTTGTCTTGCAAATCCTCGGAGAAAAAGAAGCATGCATGCCTGGATCTGTTTTGGTGAATGGGCCACTGGTCTTTCCCAGCCCAACACACACACACACACACATCAGTGAAAACATTCTCCAGTACTTGTTGATATATCCACCAAGAAATGCCTTCAAATGAATGGCATTGATTTGTTCAGCTTGTTCAGTGGAGCAGAGCGGCATTGCAGGCCATTTGAATGGAAGTCAGCTCCTTTTAACAGGGCCAGTCTGCCTGCCTCTCCGCCCTGGCCTGCCCAGCTCTTATTGGCGTGCTACGCTTATTGATGTCTCGAACGCACCCTTTGATTTCTCCTCCGTCTGGAAACTCTGCGCCGTTTAAAACTTTAAATCGGTTGTGTGCTTGTACTCAAGACCTGAAAGAGAGCTGTCTAACCCTCACACCAAGCTGCAGTTGAATCAACACGGAACTAAAGTGCAAATTAAATAGCAACGTTTTGACATCAGCTGAAATTTGATTCCTGGGTTTGTCTTTTCAATTAAAAAAACAAAACTTCATCCCCAAGGTTAAAAATTGATACACAAATGGATCAAGTGTAAAAAGTAGAAGAACAGAAAGCTACAGAAATGATAAAATGACAAATTGAAGTTATGTAGGCATAAATAATGAACATGGTAAGGGAAGGAAGGGGGGAGGGAA
>OOFE01009391.1:26237-39531 GCA_900323365.1 Monocentris japonica | reverse complement strand
GAAAGAGAGCGAGAGATGAGGCCTATGGGGGAAACAGATGGGGGGGGTGGAAGGAGATGGAAGGAACAGGGGTCCACAGAATAATCATCAATAACCCAACCTCCCCTCCTCGTACATAAAGAGATAGAGAGGAGGGAGGGTGGGAAGGTGGGAGTGAGGCAAGAGTGGCGAGGGAGGTGAATGGGGGTGAAGCAGGGTGGGGGGAGCAACCATTAGCCTAAAAAGTCCAAGTGCTATTTTTAAGCTCCTCTTTCCTCCTCTATCCACAGCTTGGGGTAATTTAAGAGTGTCCAAGCCCAGACAGTGTGCAGGGGAAGAGACATTCATCACCTGAAGAAGACACCGGTGTTCACAAGGAGAGAAGGATGAGGACCCCAGACGAGGAGACAGGGAGAAAGATGGGGAAGGAGATAGGAGCTGAGAGAAGTCCACAAACTTGACTGCATGTTTCTGCATCTTTGACTATGTATATGTGTATGTCCCTTTTGTGTCACGACTTGATATTTTCTATGTGTGTGTTCATTCATGTACATGTCAGGGCTGTAGTACTTGAGTGCGGTCTCTGTCTCGATTCTGGTCTTGAGACCACCTTTTGGACAGCTTGGACCTTTTCTCAGTCGTATCTATTTTGACGCGGTCTTGTCTTGGTCTCTTGGTCTTTTATTGATGTTTGATATATTTTCTCCACACACACAATTTAAGGGATTTCATCTGTAGAAGCCTGTGTATGTAATATTCCTCACACTTCTATGCACTGACTAGACAGTTCCTATGATCCATTGGATGTTGAAGGATACAGAACAGATCTACACCTCTGTTCATTCTCCTATCCACCCCCTTTGGACCTGGTCTTAGAATTGACTAGTACTCAGCAAATGTGGTCTTGACTAGAACCCTGGTACATGTACATGCATTACTGGATGGCACTACTGCTACTGTGCTGCATGTGTGTATGCGTATATGTGTCTTGGGATTTGTGGTCAAGGGCCTGAAACATCTGTTGTGGTAAGCTTCACGGAGTATACTGGACCAGAACAATAGATAGACAGACAGAAAGTCAGTCGATTAGTAGCTGGAGAAGCTGCTTTCTATTCAGACTGACCTCTGGAAAGGCCTCTACACTTAGAGAAAGAGAGCCAGACTTTGTTCTGCTACGTATGATGTGACCATGAATCACCACCATCCTGATTTCCCATGGAAAGATATTAATTGTAAAAACTCACCGTTGCAGACCTGGAAAAACATAACTCCAAATTTCATGCTTTTTGTTGAAATGACAGTTTCCATGGTCTTTCAAGGGTAGAACAAGTTTCATTACCCTGGCTCAGGAAACCCATTCACAATCCGTGGTTTTCCCACAGTTCAGCATGATCTGAAGAGAAGGCTGTTTTCCTTCATGCCTTAACAGCTTAGGTTTTCATCAGCATTCAGTATGTTGTGCATGTCAGTCAATGGTTGTGCTTTTAATGACTACTAATGTTTTGATGATTGCGTTGCATTTGTATGTATTCATAATGGCACATTACACTTTGCACAGCATGTTGCACATTACTGTATATAGCAGCATCATCATTATCCCTGGCAATCCCATCTATCGCCTGCTGCATGACATAATATTCAGCCATCTTTAACAAGTACCATCACAGTGGCCTTGTCAGAGCATTAATGTTGATATAACAGCTGTTTAGGACTCAGGCTTATTTTACACTGCAGCTGAAAGTGTCCCAATTCTGTTTTTTTCCCCCTCACATGTGACACAGACCTGATATGTTCTCATCAGTGTGAACAGCAAAAAGCTGCGTTTTTTTCAACCTGGATGTATGGTACAAAATGTAGGCCTGTGACTTCTAAATAGGTCATCTGTGATATTGGCCAATCACTGTTGCAACTACCCGATCAAAAAAAAGGTGACGACAGGTAAGTAAGCACCTCAGTCACCAAGCACACACTAACATGTCATTACTAGGTTTGGATTAAACCTATGATTTTTTTACACATGGATAGGCAAGCTATGTCATGCAACCATATGAACAATCTGTTAAACACACTGCCATAGTGGAATTTTAGTATTTATGATTGCTGTGCAATTTTACACAATGTGCCATTGTTAGTAGAAAGTCTGGGTAAAATGCATCATTTCATTTCAAATGGAAGTTGGTGAGGTGGCCGATCGCACTGTTAAAAAATCTGAATTGACACCCCAATTCAGTGAAAACTCGAAGGCATATACCGTAACCGAAAGAAAAACAACAGATGTGATATGTTTTGTAATTGATTCTCTGTGCACGTCTTTTGAACATTGTTGTCAGTTCATATTGGTATTGGATATGGGTTACATCCTAGAAGAGATAAGAACAGTCATCCAAAAAATATCAGATATGAGCAGCAATTTGGAATTGAGCGTGATGGCCTGTGGTGTGAACTTAGCCTTACATAGCAGCTGTCAAAACTTGACATACAGGAAGAGAGAGGGGTGTGGAGGCAGAAGTGGAGGCCAGATTCCAGCATGCATCAATACAGCTGATAATAGAGAGGAAGAGATTACCCTGGATGTCAGCTTCTGCTCACCTGTCTCTAATCAGGATGTCAGGTGCATTGTGGGAATGGATAGGCCCCATGGGTCCCACAGTAGAAGCATTTCCTTAAGGCCTCTCTGTGCAAATTAAAGCATGTCATACCAATGTTAGTATCTCCGAAAGCAGTCATGCAGAGAGATGTGATTTCTGCATGTACGCTACATGTCATGATTGCATTTCCCTTATTAGCGTGACTGGCTAGGACAAGTGGAGAACCAGTAGAAGTGATTGCACAAGCTCAGATTCCAGGCAACCAGGGTGTTTTTCAAAATTCAACCATTGGCACAACATTCTGTAGCAACTGAGCTGCTTTATATCAGCAGCTAGAGCCATTTTCCCTCCCCACTGGTGAATAACTAACCAGTCTGTTTTTTACCGGAGAGGATGTTTCACCGGGAATGGAGCTCGCAAACTGGACTAAATGAAATAACATTACAGTACAGTCATTTAGCAGACGCTTTTATCCAAAGCGACTTACAAGTTACAGTTTACACTACGTGGGAATAGAATCCACGACCCTGAGATTGAAAGTCTCATGTTCTACCAACTGAGCTGTCTGGACCAGACAGCTGGGCCATAACATAACAAAGCAGATCACTGAGGTTATTGTTTGTTATGGCTACTATTTTGCTATGTGTTGTCAAAGCTGTTTTGTGAAATACACTATATTTCATAGCAATATATTAACAAAAAGTCTCATATTATAGGAATTCAAATGTTCCTTTATTTCTATACACATATGATCAACGATATTTAATGAAGACATTGTTGAAATGTGATTTTGTTCAACTGGTTAAATTTAAAGTTATTGCATTTTCAAAAATCCACCCTTTTTTACACTTTCACACTTACTCCAGTAAACGCATCACAACTGGACTGGTCCTGATTGGCTCCCCTCACTAAAGAATTACAAAAATCTGTCCAATCAGGCCGAAACTTGGAAATGCCATGTTGGTCGGTTGTAATTATGACCTCTGTGTGTTCCAGTGGTCCAGCTCATGTAAACCAGGGAAGAAACAAACGCCATCAAAAAATAATCTTCCCCATGCAACAGCTAATGTCATGTCACTGATGTTTAACAACGTCAGCTAGCTAGTTAGCATAGAATGTTAGCGTCTGTAAGTGCAACTTCATTTTTCAAACCTATATGTTTAACCATTTACCACACAGGTGTTTTGATTTAAGGTTATGCAATGCTGAAAATCAAACTGAAGTGTATTTTGAGGATTATAAACATGTTAAATGTAATGCGGTGTAGCATTTACACTGTATGCCGCAATGTTGATGTGGCATCAGCTAACTGCATTGTGGAAAAAATCTTGCCTGAGTTTCCTACTTCACATTCCAACTTGAAGGGCCATTCCATTGCATTTATTTTCCTAGTATGAAGTTGGAATTTAACCATACATTTATTTGCAAAACATCACGAGGAACGTGATTCTTAACCTGAGCAATAATATCTTGCTCAGGTTATGACAACAAAATCATGAAAACCGAATAATATGGGACTTTTAAAAACAACAACATGGATTTTTGGAAGCCCACATTAAGTCAGAAACCTTGAATCTAGCCTTAACAGGTGTAGGTTACTCTACTACAGGAACTAGTTGAATGACTCTTAAGTGCTCAGCGAATGGATTGCCTTGCCAAAGAAGAAAACTGCAGTCCAGCGGGGTCAGCGTGCTTGAATGCAGCTGAGGCCTCCTGGGGAAATCCGCCCATGTGCAGTTTGTTGGCCTCCTGCACCACAATCTCAACTTCCTAATCCCTAATCTGTCCAACCTCATGACCTGACATTGACTTTTAATCTGCTCAGGGTATAAACAAACAAACAGAGTGAGTGAAGCCAAATGTCAATCTTTCTCTTCGACTTCTTGTTCGAAACCTGGAAACAGAAGAATGAGATTAAAGGAAATATACAGCAAGCATGCAGCTATTTGGATTTAACCAGAGACATGAGGGAGTGTGGAGAAAACATCAAACAGCAGCAATTTCGAGAAATAAATATCCAAAGAAGTGGGAAAAGAGAGATTGACATGGATGAAGAGGGAATTGAGAGGTGCCTTGTGTTGTGTTGTTGATTTTCCTGCTTCTCTCTCTCTCCTTCCAATTAGAAACTGGGTCTTGGCCTGCTTTGCTGGCAGCGCGGTGTTAACTTAATGCAGCGTGAAAAAATCATTATGCCACACTACAGATGGGCCCAGCCATGCAGAGGAACCTTTGCACTCCCTTCTGAAAGCCCGTTTTAACCAGGGGCCCTAATAAAACACAGACCCAACCAATTGTTGATGGCAAAGACGTGTTATAGGGCACCAGGGAGGGCAAAGAAGAACACTGTGATGGAGTGAAAGGGATGATGGAGGAGAGGAAGAAGAAAGTTAGCAAGGGGGCAAAAGGAGTGAGCAGCCGGCCAGGAGAGAAGAGATAATGAAAGGAAAAAGAGAAGAAGCGGCATATGGAGAGAGAACCAAATGAGAAAGCCAGAAGCTGACAAACATCTGATTAACTTAAATACTGGAATTGAAAGGGAGAAAGTGTAAGGATGGCAAAATGAAAGAAAATGGAATAAAACAGGGAAAACAGAATGACATTTTTGTTCTAGTTTTTGGCAAAAGGTATTTTGCTTTCTAGTTAGTTAACAGCAAAGAGATATCTGCCTGTCGGGCAGAAACATTCAGCTTTTCTTTTGAAGGACCTAAAAGAGGTCAAGGTCTGTGTTTGATTCTCATCCAAATCCAAGTATTGATCCTCATAATAAATCCTTCAAAGCAGTTCTAGGAGTGTAAAAAAACTTCCTTTCTCCCCTCCCTTCTACCAGCTAGCTTGTCAGTTCAACTCATTCTGAGATTCTCCCAATATATTGTTACTGTGAGAGATGGGAGGGTTTATCAAAGACAGTAAAAGTGCAATACATCAAAAGTGCTCCAAGCCAAGAAATGAAAAATCCTTTGAAGGTTGGAGGAGATAGCTGATCCCTGATAACCTTTTCACCCCTGTGCCCTTGGGGTCCTACCAGACGAAACACATGTAAACATGTTTTATTACAGCATAAAACTCTGAGGGGGTTGCAGCTTGGCTGGACTTCCTTGAGGGTTTTTATTAACCAGAGAAAGGTATGTTCTGTCAGAGCTCTTAAATGCAACGGCCGTAAACATGTATGACTAAGTGCACGTTAATGGCAAAGGGGGTTAGGGAGTAATGGACTCACTGAAGTATCAGATGTAGCTGTTAGCTGGCCTTACCAGAGTGGTGAGGTTGTGTCCTTGAGTCCCGGGGGTCACCCAGGATGTTTGCATCTGACCATTTCCTAGAACAACAGGATATGATGTAATCCATCTTCTTCTAACTTCTTCTTCTTATCTTTCTGGGATGGGGCATTTCATTGGTTGTTAACAGTCAAGGACAGCAATTTGAAATTAAATTTCAAATTGTTTTAGTTGTCTAACCTTAACCAAAGTTTTAGTTTCCTAACCCTAACCCTAACCTTAACTGAAGTTAAGGTTAAGGTAACGTAACCCCTTAGCAACCTTTTTCACATGACAAGCATATGAAAATAGTGTGTCCAATTTGTGCTATTTGTCACATAGTCCTTTTGTGGTGGAGGAATGTAATCATCACATTATTCACGTGAACAACACGCAGTCTGCATTTGAGAGGTTTGCACTCATTTCAAATAATTTTACGAGACTATGTTGCAAGAAACCAGGTCCCAGAAAGTATCCTTATCTCCATTACCTGTTGGACTACAAGGTCACGAGACAACAGTGAGCTTGAGATAGAACCAGGATATAAGCCAGTTCAGAGAATACTGACACATTTATTACCTGTTTGTTTCCACAAGAGTCAGATTGCTGAGTTTTTATTGCATTTGTTTCAAGACACAAGGCCCCATAATTCTTCCTAGGCCAACCATGAGAAATGCTTTTAGACTAAACAATCCAATGTAGAATGGTTGGTCATAAAATACAAACACTGTGTGTTTGGGAAAAGAAGGGTGTATAGGAGAAAGCAGTTAGCAGAGGAATTAGATGATATGATATATCTTGGCTCAGTGTATATATGATGTTGGAAAACATCACATTTATTGTTTCTATGAACAAATATATTTTTAAAAAAAGTTTAAATCTCATCTTGCCACTTGGTGGCAAAGGAGGTTCACTCACTGCTTACAGTTTGTTTATTATTTCACGGTCAACTGCAAGACTCTGGCAATCATCCCATTCCTAAACCTCCAAATATCCACAGTACCCATTTGCAATTGTGTAACGGCGATTGCAGCAACAAACCGCGTGCCGATAACAAACTGAAAATCATTAGCAGTGATATTGTAAGACAAAACCACCATGAAGAAGAAAACATCCCAAAGCCCCAAACAATTATGCACATATAGCAGACAAGCCCCATATAAACAGAGGGCAGAATGCAGCGTGACTGCATGCTAGCAGATACAGATCTCTAGAAAGTCTAATCCCACATAGGCAGAGAGGCAGATAGAGAGAGAGCATTTAAATCCTCATGCCCCTCACAGCGGTGGGTCTAAATTGGTTCTGTCTCAGGTATACAACTCCTGAGGGTCTGCTCTGCCCCTGCACTCTGTCACAGGCTAGTCTCCTATTTAACCTATGTTTTATGTCCTGGTATTCCATTACACTTATGCTCTGACAGGGTAGAAGAACAGCAGAGT
This sequence comes from Monocentris japonica, assembly GCA_900323365.1. NCBI lineage: Eukaryota > Metazoa > Chordata > Actinopteri > Trachichthyiformes > Monocentridae > Monocentris > Monocentris japonica. The sequence goes on along the minus strand of OOFE01009391.1, from coordinate 32,271 downwards.
TGCCAGTCAGGGGAATGGTTGACATTTTGGCGGTTGTTAAGTTTTAAACAGCTCGCCTGCAGGATGCGGTGGTTATAAAATGGAGGCTCCGAACTGAATTGAGAAGACCTAGAAGTCATTTTAGGGCAATTTCCATGGCATTCTTCTGCATGCATAAGTGAGGAGACCTTTTAGAAATACTAAAATAGAAAATGGCAACACTTAACTTTACCTGTGGATGGTATTCACAGTGTCTGTGCAGATCAAATGATATGTGATAATTGAATTTCATGCTGTAGCTTCTTCATCATGACATGTGCTCATAATGAAACTGCAATCTGCAAAGAGAAACTCATTTCAGATCAACACCGAACAAAACTGCAAATATACAGGCCTGTAGGTTTCCAATAATTAGGTGAAGGGAGCAAAACAAAGCCATGAAAACAGCCATAACACAGACATTCATGATGATTCCTCTCGCTGACACGCACCTATACGCTGGCGTATATCAACTTATTCAGAAACCTCCCCTGGCCTTAATGGATTTGCTGTAAGTGCAAACAGCCAAGTCAGCTGTTCCACGCCACGTGAATAACAAGACGGGGCCCACGCCGCTTGTTGAGTGAGTAAAACAAAACAGAAATTCAACATGAGAAATGAAGATCCCCGACAGCCTGGCCGGGCCTGTTGTCAGGTCTCACTTCCGTCGGAACTGATCCATCATCAGCTCACATTTGCGCAGCCGTCCTCCACTTGAATCCCCGGAAACGTTTATTTATCTTCCCTCAGCTCTGTTGATGAATGGATAGAAACATGCTGGATGAATTAATAACGGTGTTAGTGTGCCGATAATGGCGGCAAGAGCAAAAATGTTATTGATGACTCAATCAAGGACACCCAACCTCCAGACGGTGTCCCTGTTTCGTAATTAGTTCCCAGTTTGTAGAATTGCATTTTACCCTCTGCCAAATCCGCCGACTCGCTGACAGGTAATATGTAAAACTCCTTTCTTTTATTTATTTGAGACGCAGGTCACTTCATTTTGGCGATGCAAGAAGCAGGCCTCTGTAATTCTGCTGCTTCTGCTTACTGTTTAATAAAAGAAATGTGTTTTTTTTTTTTCCATCCTCTCAGGTTTTTGTCCTCGCTGTTTTCTCATTTCCTTTCAAAGCCTGGGAAGCTGGGTAGGGGTAGCATTAGTTTAGCTGGCAGAGAGACTCACAAGTCAATGCCTTCACCTCAGCTCTTAAGCACAAAACCAGTATCCTTGGTTCTGCTAGAGCGGGCAGCACAAGCCGATATGAAATGCCTGCATGTCCCATTCAAGTTGCACAGTAAAAGGCGATGTGAACTCACTGACTGACCTTTGTGTTCTGATGCACATTATTATTATTGGGCATGAGGCTTGTTTGAGTCATTCCATCATGTAACTTGGTTTTTTCCACAATTTTGAAGGCACCTGAGTAAGACAGAGAGGGCAGCTTGCACTTCTTTGCATTGAATCAAATAAAAAAATCATGTGATTTCTATACACATGTATTTGAGTAATCCCTTAGTTAGTTACTTTAATTCTATTATGTTACATTACTTTCATATTGTCATTTAAGACTTAAAACAATATATTTCAGATGGTATATTTAGTTGTATTTTAGGAACACGGTTACCAGATAAATGTTTTGGAATGAAGCCCTTCATACGTAGATGAAGTCATGGGCAGAAGGTTTACCACTCCTTCACTCCAGTTTACCTTCTAGTTTACTGTCTGCGCCTGGAAATGAATAACCCATCAATTATGGTGTGTCCACACACTGTTCTGACACAGCCCTTGTTTGGACAGGTGTGTGTGCGTGTGTTTGTTTTCTCCATTGGTCTGTAGAATACAGAGGGAGTGGTTCATCAGTTTGCATAGTATCTTTACAAAGTCTTCTCTTTTCTTAGAGGATCTCTTTATTGAGTGCTCACCTATTTGTCTTTCCTTTACCGGTAATTTACCGAATAGTTCACCGGGTAAAAAGGTCAAAAAGACCTTAAAGCCACACTTAAAACTTAGTCTCTCTCGTACCAAAGTACCAAAGCTTTAGTCTCCAGACCCTCCAGAAGCATCAAAAGCTTGTTATCTTTGGTTATGGTTACACCTTCAGTGTGATTTTTACCATCTGATCACATGACAAGTGAAATGACAAGTGTAACCACAGCCTTTGTCATCAAACAAGGGAGATCGACTCGATTTCCCTCAGTGTGTAGTTAGTCCATCTCGCTTCAGCAATGCAGCTCCAAACAAGGGCCCCTTTCTTTCCCTGTCAGCAAGCACTTGGTCACCTTTTTCGCAGGGGGGACCTCCAACCGATACCAGACGCTGGCCCTCTCTCTCTCTCTCGACCTCTCTCTCTTCACCACTGAGTGTTACACAATACCCCCCGCTGTAGCACCCTGCAGCCTGCAATATGCTATGCACTACCCCAGTATTGTAACATACATACACATGTAAGAGCAAGCCTGGCAAGGGGAGGCAACAAGTGTGTTTCATTAGGATGATGTGATTTAATAGTGTGTGTGTGTGTGTGTGTGTGGCCTTCTCTCTCTTAAAAAACATTTCAACAATAACAAAATATGTTTTCTCAGTATGTTGTTAACATATGTTACATTCAAAAGAAACACAAACGGGTGTTGCCCCAAACGGGTGTGTTGAAAACGACACATCCTTTTTGGAAACACGCTGTTCATGTATGTGCACGACAGTGTGAGTGGAATGTGCGTGTTCGTCTGTACGTCAGCGCTCCTGGCTTAATTTAGATGCCTGGGCTTCCGGTGTGTAGCTGATGACACTGTGGTGTCTGGCCTCCCACGCCTGCCCTGCCCTGACTCACACAGGAGCTGCTAACAGATAAACTGTGGGAGAGCGACAGAGGTATGCTGCGCTGGCTACAGTTAGCCAGGATAACACGTCAGCCCCAGACAGCCCCACAGTGTGTTCATTAGCGTGAGGTGGCTGCGATACTGCAAATATAGACTTTGAATAATGTTTAATTGTTGAGGAAGGAAAAATCCACCAAAACACTTTAGAACTGTTAAAAAAGCAGCTATTGGTGATGGTCCTCGCATTTCTGGTCCCAGTTTCATTATTACGTATTGCCATGGATAAAAGGTCAAACGTAGAGAACGTGATGCTGAGATATTTCCAGCAGCTACAATGAAGTTTGATAGCACAACATTTTTTTGCGATCTAACACATTGTTAAACCTTTTGGTCTCAACCCCTCAGAATCAAAGAGGAAGGGCTTCTTTCTAGGCCGACGATCACCAATCATACAGGGAGAAATCCATCAGAAAAGAGGAGAGAGACCAATTTCTCCACTGACAGTAGCCAAGATAGACCAGAATGCAATGCAGTAGCCGCGATAGAGCAGAATGCAATGCAGTAGCCGAGATAGAGCAGAATGCAATGCAGCCACAAGACATGTTGTGTTTTCATTAAGGGGTGCAACTCTTTTTCTTGACTTGAAAAATTCTCACTCTCTTGCTCTTACTATGCTCTGGCCAGAGTGAGCAACCTACCAGGGACAAATGGATGATTTTGGTGTTTGGGCACTTGATGAACAGACAAATCTCTGACAAACTCAGTTTATTCCTTTTAACACCTCAAGTGTTTTTGCAGCATTAGTTAAAGCTACATCAATTTACATTCCAGTATCAAATCCTGAACTCATTGTATGCCAGACCCCAAAACAATGTCCCGGACCACCTCCAATAAAAGGCTCGATTTCAGCCGGTGGGAGCAGGGAGGCTGAAAAACATCCCTCCTCCTCCCACTACTGCTTCATTCATCCCTCCCTCCCTCCTTCCCCTTCGTTGAGTCCGACGGCTCTCAGGGACGTAGGGATTTTCTTCTGCTCTTTCCAGATGACCTCCCCTAAACTTGGGTCCCGGGCTTAGCACACAGGAGGAGCACAAGGGGGAACAGTGTTGCAAATTTGTCGCCCAGAGTGTTAAAATTCCCCCAGGAATGTTAATCTGGCTGGTCCTCCCGGCACACACTTCAATAATCCTCAACCCCGTCGCTTAAGAAGGATTTGGTTGTCCACCACCACTACTTGTATTAAGACTATGCACTCGTCTCTTCCCCCAACCTCACCAGCCCTCCAAACCCAGGCCAAAATAGAGTTGAATAGCAGGTCCAATTGTATTTGAGCTACTTTAGATAAATATCATTTAAAAATATCAATGAAAGAATTTTGAGTGACCATTTGCGCTTCATTCTATATTGGAGAACTGGTTTCTGCAGCACCAGTATTTCAATTATAAGTAATGGGAACAGATTCACAGCAAATGAACAGTCATTCATTCCAGAAATACCACATGAAAAAAGCTACACCCACTGTTAAAAATAGTTCTCCATAACTAGTAAAACTAGTTTTGGAGAAGACAATTAAGTCATTAGCTATGTGAAGACCTGTGGTATTAGAGTGGCATCTCTAAGGTTTGTCTGATTTATTAACCCAGAGAATTACAGTCATAAAAGTTAAGAGTATTCACATTATTCCTATGTATGCAACTCTATTTTGCACAGGTCTGCAGGTCACCCAACCCAGAACCACAGATCTTATTTCATGTTTTGAAAAACTGACATTGTACATTGTACTTTTCAAATATGCTCATTGTAGTTTATTTTTGGCTACAGTCTTTCAAACAGTTTTGGGACCAAAGGGCTATTTTCACTATTTAGCAATCTTAAAAAATAAAAACCCACTATGAAATATTTCTTACTGCATGTTGTTATTTGACATGTTAGCATATTTATCTAAAATGGCTAAACAACACTGAGCCTCCCCTATAGTCCCCACTATGCACATTAAAGAACTACACTGACTTCTCGGGAGTTTGGCCCCATAGATTGGCACCAAAAACATCTTGGTAGATATCTATCGGTAGATACAGTAGCTCTGTCTGCTGCCCATGCCAGACATACAGTATGTTGTCAACACTCTGGTTAACTTCGCTCACTTCCTGTGTAAACAAAAACAAGTTTACTGACTTTGTTAAATCAATGACAACTTATATTACAAACTCAAGTTTGTGAGGGGGCTCTACAGCAGCCTCCCTTGCTGCACTCTCAATCAGGCTTTCTGTGAACTGCAGAGTCCACTCTTTAAATGCCTTGTCTCAATGAGCTGATTGTAATGCCCTTCACCTGGGGCAAGATGGCCGCCTGCCTGCTGAGGAATGTAGTCCTTTCCCCACAGTTTCTCTGTAGCAGATGCCCCAGTCTGCCACAACCTGTATATACCCTTGACTGAATTACTGGGTTTAGTGAGACTGGGATGGGAGGGTTGTTTTATATTTCAGGGAGTCTATGGAGTCACCGGATAACTGTAAAGAGCGAATTAAATCATTGTAGTAATAATAATAATAATGTGTGACAACAACCCTTGAAACATGCACTATCTAAGCGGAGCTGTTGGACAAGGAGGAAGTCATGTACCCACATGGGCTCCTCATCCTCTTCTTCAACAGCAAGCAGAGCAATCCTTAATTTTCTCAGCAACGTAACCCCATTTGTTACTTCAAGTAAGCTAGCTAACGCTAATTAGATAGCTTGCAACTTTGTGTTGCATAGCAATGGGAATCATGTAACGCTAGCTTGCATCATTTGAGATCTTGCTCTGTCTCCGTTCCGCATTTGAGCATTGATCTGACCATGACCTATTGGATGTCTAATGTCTCTTGATGTACAAGATAAATTCTCCTTGGGGAGAGTAAAATATATTCTATTCACTTCTATAATATTCTATATGGGCATTTCTGTGGAACGGTGTGTAGACCTGTGTGTGTGTGTGTGTGTGTGTGTGTGTGTGTGTCAGTACCCTCATGCTGTGGCATGCTGACTTGAAAAAATGAGATGTTTACTTGCAGAATTATTTCCTCTGGTCCGACTATTTTCTTTTTTTCTCCCCTGGTATCCTTCTTACCATTTCTCAGAGAGAGAAACAGGAGGCAACTTAGGGCTTTTTAACTCCTTGACCTTCAGACATGATTGAATCTGTTCTGCTGCCAAGCCA
>OOFE01009391.1:3203-16573 GCA_900323365.1 Monocentris japonica | reverse complement strand
AATTTGGTGTGTGTGTGTGTGTGTGTGTGTGTGCGCGCATGTTTGTGCTCTGAGGGGAAGCCTCTCTCTGGATCAACATGGCCTGGGAGTCGTCCCAACTCACTTTGACACGTGGGAGATGGATCACCACTGAGAAGGGTGGAGGACCAAGACATGGGCACAAACACACACACACAGGAAGTTCAGCAGTGTTTGGCAACATCCTTCCCCCTGCTCCTCCTTCTCCAATACCACACATCAGGGAAAGAGACGGACGAGATTCACCCACTAACAAACACAAAATCACCCCCCTGTGTATTTTTGACTCCACAGACCCGGCAATTTCCACCCACCCACCGATTCATTCAAGCAATATGGGATGGCTGAGGGCAGCGACAAGCTAAAACACCATTCCTGGTTCTGTTAATAGAAAAAAACAACCTGCTAATGGACAGAATGGTTTATTACCACTTCAATCATTCCAGACATGTGTGAAGCTAGTCTTTGTGTTAGCCCCTCTTTCACCCAAGCTATTAAAGTAGCCATCCTCCAGGGGCAGGCAGGTAAAGCTGTCCCCTCTAATGCTGCCCATTCATTACCTGTAAGCTGTTAGGAGGTCAGCCCTTTAGGCAGAGATGAATGATAATGCCTTCCATCGCCTCAGTTAAGTGTTCCTGTCTTATCACTTACCTGCTATTGTTTTTGGTAAAGCCGAAGTGCAATTTAGACAGTTCACTAGCAATGCCACCAGTTGCTCTTTATGCCTGTTAGCAGTAAAAAGTTCTCACTTCTTGATTTTCTGTTGATTTTTTTTTTATGAAATCAAGCAAGGAAACATGGAATATAATAGATAGATAGATAGATAGATAGATAGATGTTTCGATATCTCCCACTTGCCATCATGAATTGCGACTTGAACGTATATTACCTCCATTATGAATTTTCCCTTTGTTTTTCTTTCCTAAAACAAAGGAGAGTTCTCATTTGAGTTGGCAGGACAGCAGACACTTCCTCAAGGGATGCTGGGTCCATCAAGAAAAGCAAAATGGCAGATGGCTTAGAGTTTGAATCATCTCAGTCAATGGAAATCTTTGAGAAGCAAAGCATTGTTAAAATGTACCTCGCAGCGGGATGACAGTTATATTGGTGTTGTGTTTTTCACTCTCAGGGACCCTATGGGGCAAACAATGCCCCACACATACAACACACAAGCATGAACACACACATACACACACACACACTAAGGTCAATGAGTATTTACTGGCATTGGGAGGTATGAGGAGCAGCTGAGACAGAGAGAGGAGATGAGAGATCAAGATATCATCAGCAGAGAGAGAACAACATGACGTATTTTGTTCTTGTATGGCCTCAGTGTTTGGCTCAGAGCAACCCAACCCCAGCTACACACACACACACACATACACTCACACACTTGCACACACACCAGTGATAACCACAGACAGGGTTCATCTGCTCACTCACCTAATAAAACAACAGATACGTGATATGTTCAACTTTGACCCACAGCTACAGACAGGAAAGCGATAACTGCAGAACGCTAACACCACACACTGAATGTGCTATGTGTAGCACTTGTAAACATCAATACTGTGTAGCAATGCCAAATTCATTGTGGTACCGTGGTATATATCTGCCATTGCGAGAAACTCTTCCTGTTTTGTTCCTGTAAAGCAATCCAGCAGATTTCCCTCCATATCGACCCGGTGACCACAATGTAAAATGCAGCGTAGGGGCTGGTAGAGGCTGGTAGAGGCTGCTAGTGTTGTTTGTTTATGGTTATTACACTAATGTGGTAACCATTTATTGTTGTTAAAATGCTACCCAATGCACCTGTACAGGCCAGGTTGTTGAAACAAACGCTGCAGCCAGGCAACATCCAGGGGCATCAGGCAGAGGTCTACATCCACTGCAGCCAAAAAGCCTAAAATGTAATGAGACCAATGTTATGCTGTTTTTTTTTTTTCTTGATGACACAACCTTGTCAGGTACAACATTTTTATTTCTCAACTATAAAGGTTTTTATGAGGGAATTAATGTTCCAATAGTTTGCATTAACAGTCATAAAGATGCTAAAGCCTGCCAGCAGGTAAAACACAAATAGGTTATAACTAGTACAATACACCTTACTATGCTGGGTACAGTCTGCACTGGTGGCACAAAATAAATAAATAACATTATAGCATCTGAACAAAAACAAATCGCACAACAAAACAAGATCACGATTAAAACATGGGCTTGGTCTAAAACTGGCCAAACCAGGAACGCTGTCTTTTAAAATGATTTACTCTCACGAAAGGAAACGATCAGGCTTCTGACTCACGCATGACATGCCATTTCTCTAAGGGCTTTTCTAAATGAGAAAACCACTGAAAAGAGCTCCATTGTTTAAATACAGTGCCACCTCAATGGATCAGAGGAAAAGAATGCTTGGGAGTGCAACAGGAGTTTAGCACTGAGCAGCTGAGCAGAGGGCACAGTGAATGTGTTCACACGCAAACAGCTCATATGTGGTTACAGTCATATACATTTATTTACACTACATGCATCCTCATATCTTGATCAATAATATAACTGTGTACATGAATGAACTGATTTTTTTATAATGTCACTATGGAAACACAACCTACACTGCAAAAACCCTCTTAATTGGGATATGAGTTAAAGGGGCAATAACTAAGAATTTTACAGCCCCAAAGCACAAAATGACCCTAATATATCTTCGGGGGTTTGATCAATACCAATGACACAGCAATTACTTCACCTTGTGCTTTCAAAAAATCATTGTCCAGTCTGTACTCTGTTTTGGAACAAAAAGTCATCCGTCCGCCCATTGGAATTTCAAGATACTGGAGGCTTGTGACAGAGGACTTTAAGTATGGTGGAATCGAACCCCTAACCCTGGCAGCGGTACTACAAAGTGCAACCCGCAGAGCTAGACAGGACTGTAATGAGATGACCTAACTATCTTTCCATGTTGTTTTGTTTTTGCAGCAATGCCTCAAAGCAACAAAGTAACTTATAGAAGACTGTGGAAAATTAGTTTTAAAGCTGGAGAATTATTTTTTTATACAGTAACACTGATGATCTGGGTACTGGTGCCCAATCGTCTGTTGGAACGGAAATGCCTCAAAACCTTGAACAAAACATTAATTAACAACGGCTACTCTACACCTCAGGGCATCTTGTTAAGTCTTAGGACCCGTGGCATCATCTCACACTGCAGTTTGAGAGCTGCGAATGCCTCGTTTCTTTTTCATCTTTGTCACTATGGTGATCACGCATTACTTTTCATACTTCTATTGAGTGTGCAAGATATTATGAAACCTTGCTTGTGAAATAGACAGACCAGGTGAAAGGTGAAACTTTCAGTCAATCAATGTAAGTCCTGAGTGGACTGCACAAATCCAATTGTCTCCTTTCAATTGCCATCCTACCTGGTGCAGCTCATATCATGCACACCAGCACTAAAAGGAGGCTACAGGTCTGCAATTTCTCAGTTACACTTTACACTTACAGGTTGTGCTTGAGCATGTGAATGGAGAATGATCTCAATGTACTAGACATAATACAAAAGTGTATTACTGAGGTCAGTCTGTATTTAGTAAGCCCACAGCACGCAGTTCAAATGGCATATTGGGAGTAACCCATCAGTGTAATTTCTCCTCATAAGCTTGGCATCATTTCACAAGCTAACGGTCCTGACCAACATGACTGTTTAACTTATTAGCCAGCTGCAAAATTGAAGGGATGTGATTTTCATTGAGCTTGGGAAATGACTCAAGAGCTTTTGATAGGGCAGGGAAGGAAATGAAATGATGTAGCAAATGGTGGGCACTGATATTATTGCAAAATATGATCCAGGCTTGAAATAACACACACTTTTCACATTTAACATGAAGTAGGGGCTTTCTAAAGTGCATGTGTGCAGCTATGCAGATATGAACGCAGATGAACAATAATTTAACATCATTTGGTGATGTTTTGATAGTGACATGTCCAGCCTTTAATAGTTGAAGGTGAGCGCTCTTATTACCTCGCAACATTTCTGACCGTAATTACTCTAGATTATCTAATTTACTCATTCGTGCTGAGAACAAAACAAGGTAGAAGTGAGATCACCAGTTGTGTCATTCTTTCTTTCATGCCTCGACCTGAACTCTCACACCATGTGTCGGGCTTTTAATTTGCTCTTCTTTGCGAGGTGTTCGCTGGGGGAAATCGATGGGAAAATAGAATGGAATCTGCTGAGTGGACCAGAGTGAATGGAGTCAGCCCTCTTGGGCATAACGGGAACGTTGGAATGAGAAAGTCTGGACAATGTTTTTAACTTCTTCCAGGAGGTTGAAGACAGCAATCTGCGCTCGCAAATCCCTTTGCGGTATGAGCTTGCAAGATTAATTTCTTGTTATTCAGAATTGATCGCTTCTTTATGGACTCATTTGAGCTTGATTCCATTCACTGGGCAGCTATCTGCCCAAGGCTCCACGTATTCCAAACACAGGAGTTAGTTTTCAAGAAGGGAGTTTGATTGGCAGTTTTAAATTCTTCTTATACTGCAAGACTTGGATATTGATGTAGGTTTGTGGGGAGAGGAATCCGCTACAATTTCGGATGCGGTTTAGAGGCAACACCTTGACTGGTTTTCCTCTGCAATTGCCACGATGTTGTTCTTTGCAGAGGTGATCCCAATTTGCGAACATCCATTTGCCAATTCTTTTAATTGCAAATTAAATTTTGGAGGTTAGCCGGAGTTCAGCAACTGTAACTCAATTAAATCTGGTTTGACCGGGAGTATAGAATGAAACCATACTAACAAAAAATTGTTACTGTAGGAAATTACAGTACAACAGTTGCGCCTTTCATCCGTTTATTGAAACGTTACTGGAGTCAATTCATTCCTGGTATGTTGATGAGTGTTTGATGTACAATAAGCTCTGTTGTTGCTGCTGAAGCAAAACAAGTTCACTTACAGTTACAGTGTATTTTGGCTTGCGACTAAGGAAGGTAGGGCGATCAAATATCACTTTCACCGGATTCCAGGTACATTATGGTATGATCTTAAATTTCCCTCATGTAATGACTTACATGTGTTTTCCTCCATATGCATCGCTTCACTATTTCCCTTTTCATATTATGTCCTTCATTCTTTCCAAAGCAAATTCTTCAACCCCCCCCCCCACCTCAACCAGCCCAAAAAATCTTCAACCCAGACAGTGTTGAAGATTATCCCCAATTAGCCAGAGAGCTCTGCCAGTGACAGGCTCTCTCTCCCTGCCATCAGAGAGTGTGTCATCCCCAATGCCCACCGCTACAGCGCCGGACGCCCTGCAATGTGCTGTCATCTGCTGGGCCTGTCAATGTCACAGCAACCTGGTGAACGTCTAAGCCTCTGCCAACGTGATGCACAGCGCTGTCACCAAACCGTTTGTAGCTCTCATTTTCCCACCCTTGCAGCCTCTTACTCCCCTCTTCTTCAACTGCTCTCTCAAGCTTTTATTCTCACTCTCTCTCTCTGCCTCCTCCCCACTACTCTCTCTACATCTCCCGTTAGTCATTAATGTGTTGATCCCCTGCATCCTTGCACCTTTGGAGGATCAGAAAAACTACCACCTCCCCTATAATTTTAGAAGCCAGTGTAAAGGCCCTTGTGCAGACACACTATTTGAGGTGCTGCAAAGCCAACTGCTCTACTCTCTCTGGAAGCTCTGGAGTTTCATTTGACAGCTCGGTCCGTTAGTTTGTCACTTCCAAACAGTGACAGTAATTCGGCATCTCGACTTGAGACACAATAATAACTGGCGCTGCGCAGTCACAGAGACTCTGACGGCATGTGGCCAACGAAGCATCCCCAATGAGTACCAGTTCAGCTTAGAGCTCATCCATTCGGGGATGTTTAAAGTGCCACTGCCACTAATGTTTATGCTCCACAGTGAAGCCTATTTTTCTCCTGGTAAGTACTATGGCTGATCCATGCCCGAACTGTCAGTCGCTTGAATCGTCAGAATTAAAGATGATGATTATAATTTTATACTAATTACGCTTCCCTCCTTGAGGTTTTGGGAGGGGCGGGAGGTGGAAGGGAAGTTGAATGAGAGTTCCACAGTTGCATCATTCATTTTTTTGCCTACATGCCAACAGTTGATGCCTTGTGTTTGAACTGTGATGGTATAATGAACTAGTAATTATAGGCAATTATCACTTTTTAAATGAATGAAAGATTCTGGGCTTTGATCATTGTCATTGGATTTGCGTTTCATTCTCAGAAAGCCATTATCTTGTCAAACCCCGGTATTTTACCTCGGTCTTCAGGCAATGCCTGCACGCAAGATCACAAATGTCAGTCATCAGAAATTTTAATTACTCCTGTAAATGGTTGCTTATAGATGTAGTCAAGGAACTAAATGTAACTGCAAACAAAATGTCAGTCATAGAGAAGTACAAAGAGCACACAAGAGTGTAGTTACAGTGTATGTAGAGTGTCAAGTAGAGTTAAGTGGAGTCAAGTAGAGTCAAGTAGAGTCATGATCACGTTACCACGCTGTTTTAATGAGTCTGAGTCAAGCCACTAATGATCAAACTGAAACTGTACATGAACCTATAAAGAGCAGTCAACGCTGCACTTAATAACTAGCCACGTTGCTAAACTGATACCGTCTCCATTTCTCACGCAACAACGGGAAGACAATTATTTCAGCATTGTGCTATGAGAAAGGCTGCTGCCTGGCTGCTCACAGTATGGGAGAAACTTTTGATGTCGCAAATCTGTCCACTCTTCAGCCTCCAACTCCAGACTGCTAATGATTATTTGGCTCTGCGTGGTTCAATCATTCTTCAGCACCATCATGACAAGACAAGGCGACCACAGGGCAAACAGCTTTGGCACACACACACACACACCTGCCCATAACACCATTTCATCACATATGGGCCCTTTGATATCAGTGTCTGACGAGAGTTTAAGAAGTTGTTGTTTATGTTTGGGCGGTGTTCAAGCAAGTATATGTGTGTGTGTGTGTGTTACTTGTTTTGCTATCATTGTGAGAACCAGTTGAGTTTCAGACCAAGTGAGGACATTGAGAATTGAGGTCATTTCAGATGGTCCTCACTTCTCCAAGTGGCTAGTTTAAGGTTAGTACTTGGGTTTAGGGTTAAGATTAGATTTAGGATTAGGTTTAGGTTATAGTAAGGGTTAAAGTTAGGCGTATAGTGGTAAGGGTTCAGTTTAGTGTCATGGATTAGGGAATGAATGTAGTGTTCGGAAAGTCCTCACAAGTGTGTGTGTGTGTGTGTGTGTGTGAGACAGAGAGAGAATGAGCATGTGTGTGGGTCAACACAGTCTCAAAGAATCTCATGAAATGAGCAAAAACTCTGGAAAGCAGATTATGTGTTATGAACATGAATTATGTGAAGATTATGTTCCTCCACCACAAGGGGATTATGGGACAATAGCATGAATTGGACACAGCATTTTTGCCGTGGGAGTACAATGTATATGACCGGCATACTGTAAATTACAACTGTATATGCACGAGTGTGAGGTATTCAGGCTGACAGCTTCCACCTGGAAAACCAATGGTAACATGAGGTCTGTCTCCACTGCACTGTGCTCGGCGCTGTGCTTTTTTAAAGTGACACTTATGGATGTCTGTGAGCCTCCCTTCCTGTCAGTGCCAGCAGTCCACTTGACTCTCAAGCACCAACAAACATTTCACACACACACCCAAAATAACCCAAGCAGGTCGGCGCAGCACACCCCCACAGAGGCCGAGCAAAGAGCTGCTGTTTAACCAGCAGGAGCCATAGATAACCACAGCATGGCCACTCAAACACAACACAAACTCAAGTTCTCCTGTTAGGTTGCGCCAAATTTATATATGTTTTACACGTTTTTGTCAGTGGACATCCAAATATTTACATTCCACCCGAGAGAGTTGAATGCATATTCTGTGTTGAAAGCTTGTAGTTGGAATTGCTTGTTGAGAACTGGCCCAGTGGTGGATGGCAGTGTTTTGCAACGCTACTACACATGCACATACACGCCACTGTCAGCTAATAAGAGTGTCTTTGTATTGCATTAGCTAGTGGCTGTTATGTGCTAAAAATTCTCAGTTTCCAGGGTTATTGTGAGGTCTTTGTACATATATTGTACCAGCTGCAGGCTAGTGGACTACCATATTCTCAGCTTGCTGTCAGCCTCTTGAATGCTTTGCTCTAGTGCTTTATTCCTCACTTCCCCCGCCTGTAATGAAATTAATGCCAGTTTAATTTGCATCACCGTCTTGTTAAGTCTTGGGCTGCATCCGACTGAGCAGAATGAATGTGTCACTGTTTGACTGCAGGACATGTCGGAGAAAAACAACACTCAGGGACAGAGAAGAGAGAGAGTACATGAACGTAAAATAGGGACTTCTGTTCTCGTGCCTGGAGTTTGTATCCACAGGAAAAAAACTGTAAAATGATATCTGTGACAGAAAAATGTGTGCTCGGTGAGAGGCAGCATGGCCGTCCTGCAGCAACATATTTCAGGTAAGCTATGTGTTTTTGTTGTGATGGCCTGAGATGAGCACATTTGTGTTGAATATCACAACGCTTTCTCAGAGAGGGCCTTCGAACTCTCCAACCACCTACAAGTTTATCAAAACGCCAGCAAAAACCCTGCTATGTTAAAAAGAAAATCTACTTAGCTAGCTACCTATTATTACGGTAACTTCTAGTTAGATAGCTAAGAGAAGCTGTGTTAGCTAACATTAGCTGGCTAGCTAATTAACGTTGATACTAACCTACTGACCTAATTCTGGGGCCGTGCTGTAATCAGTGACAGTACTTCAATAACAGTGCACAAACAACAAAGCAATCGACAGACTCAATATAAATAAACAATATTTTTCACACCTTTGTTGCCTAATTAGTGAATCATGAATCATGTCAATAGGATGAATGGTCATTGTTTAATTTTACATCGAAATAAGAAAAGGACAAACCATCCATTCACACGCAGCCCTCTAGGCTTCACATATAGCCAAGATGCTGACATACTGTAGTGCAGCCAAATATATGTCAGCACCAAGATTTATTGATGGTCCTGCTGGGTCCACAGCTGCTGTCAGTCCCTCAAACTCCTCTGGGCTCAGCGGGCACTCCACCTCCAGAACCTGGACCCCAGAGGTTGGCTCATGGGGCACCAGACCACTGCTTTCCCAATCAATCAGTGGGATGTTCAAGTCCTGTAAAGCACAATAACCTGAATGAAATAAGGCTGCAAGGGACAAACAGATACGAGACAGTTCTCTAAACTGAAAATGATTCAGACATCTAGTCTATTTGAAGAGAGCAACCATGTCACTAGAGGCCTACTGGCTCAATAAATGCGACCTCAAAGACTCAAACCAGCTAATCTTATGTTAATAAATAATTTAGCAATTGGCAAAAACCCCATGTCCGGCCATGGTGCTGTAAAGCTAAACTTGCATCCATTGATCATCAATGCGCCAACCATCTGATGATTGAGAGTAAAGTCCCTATTTTACCTTCATAAGAGTAGCTACTACCCATAGGAAAGCCAAGAAAATCCAAGAAGATATCTCATGTCTCCTGGACACAAACAAGCTCTTAAGACTAAGTTGAGACTAAAGGCATTTTCTCCTGTTTCTCAAATTCAGCTCAGGAGAATCAACCACATAAATCATGTTGATCTCACTCTGATCAAAATGAGAGATCTCCAAATGATCTGAAACAAGAAACCATACAATAAGAGAAAGATCTGAATACTGTTGCATTTTCCTGTTGAAGCCACGGGGCCAGCAGCCATATAGTGGGAGCTGATTGTCATTATATATGTTACATGTTAGCATCCTCACATTGATCTCATAAAGTCTCAAGAATCCTTTCTCTCTCTCTCTGTTAGCTCCTCATTGCTCCTGAGGGGGTTTAGGAGAAACATCTCAGATGAAGGTGATCACAAAATGAGAGAAATTTAGATCTCCCCTATTTCTTAAGAGATGAAGAAAAGACGACTGAGCAAAAGATTTTTCCTCTGGGTACACTAAAGTGAGTCCAAGGGATGTTGCGTTTGCTTCAGAACTGTGGTCATCCCTGGTCTTAGCTTTACTTTGACTCACAACTAAATATTTTCAGTTTCACGGTAGCCCATATGATTTCATCATAGGTCCCTTGGTGGCCAAGGTGTTAACAAAAGAATTGAAGAATTGGAAGTTGGGTGATGCACGTTGAAGTGCATTGCATATGCCAAGTCAGTGTCAGTCGACCCACTGAATCATTCAGTGCGCGAATCAATGCTACATCCTCGGTGTATTCATCCTCACAAGGAGGCAGGAGCTCATTGATCTCTCTGCTCCCTCTCATCGCTGCATCAGTCTCCCAAAACGGAAAGGGGAAAAAATCTGTATTTTCAATGCAAAATGAGCAGGGCTATTACTCTGCATGCTGACAACCAATCAATTCCACTACAGCGTTTTCTGTCTTCAGTTGGAGGAGATGCTCGATAATATGAGCAAGATAAACCGGGCATGCGAGTCTGGCTGTCAAACCTCTCTTACAGATGGACATTTTATGAGTTGGAGAGGAAGCCAGTGTGTGTGACAGCAGTGTGTGTACAGCTTCTCCAACTCCTGAGACAACTTAGAATAATTACGCTTTGAGAAGGGATGTTTGTGTATCGCTTGTATAGCTGAGCACAAATCAATGTTCCCCCATGTGCACTAAGCCTTAAAGTAATTGAAGAATTGTTCTGAGCAACAGGAAATTCACTTTATTTTTGGGAGGGAGGCAGTCTTTAAAGTCAGCTAGCATCGCATCAAAAATGTATTCCTTTCCTCAAAATCAATTTTTTTTTAATTCTCTCTCCCCTCAGACGGTATCACAAGTAACAGTAGTGTTAGAAAATCGTTCTAAGGCACTGAATTGTGCAGCAAAGGTAAATGGCCCCCACAGCAGGGGATTATAGAGTAGTCGTCCACCTGCTGTTTGTCAAATATTATAACGGGTCAAATGGGTGTGCTCAGGCCACCACTGAATCATACAGAGGACGGCCATCTGCTTCACTTTGCTATTGCAGTTCACTCTCCCACAATAACCAGCCTATTTCACCTGCTTGGGTCTAATGACATGAATCGTTTAGATTCTGTCCAATTCAGTTAAGTTCATTTTCATCTGTACATTCGCTCCAGTTCGGCCGTGTCATTTGCTTGTCTTCATGATTTCTTTGTTTGTTTGTTTGCTTAAATGTTTTATAAGCCCCTTGTTTTTCATCTCATCTGCACAAATTGTTCTTTTCTTTCTTTCTTTATTTTTAACATTGTATTTTATTGCGAGGTTTTTGGTCCTCCATTTCTATGGTTTACCACTGTGCAACTAAACTACATGTTAAACATGTTAAAAAAAAGGCAGATTGTCCTTGCAAGAGACAATGTGGCATATATTTCTTTGAATCTTTTGGAGGCTACCTAGTTTTCTCAGAGCCACCTGTCACCAACAATACTTGGCTGTGCAAACAACCTAGTGTTATGTCCAAAATCATCTAACTCCCATAGACTTAACAGGATGAACTGTACATTTTGCTATATATGGGTTACTTCGATACATGTATATCTTTAAGACAAATGGGACAATGCTTGATGAATGCATCAGCCTTTTAAATGAATGGACACAATCTGAGGTTTGAGCCCCGCTCTCAAGGGGGAGCTTTCAGTGGCATTTGTTTGCTTAATTAAATAATGAGAGCCATCTCGAGTGTGACAGGTGAGCGAAACAGACGGTCGAGGGTTTCTTCCCTAATCCCATGGAGACGCTTGCATCCCGGAGCCTGGCACTAATGATTTCATTAACATGGCTAACAGGGCATCGCTACACCTGTTCACAGGCGTTCCAGCAGATACCTCGGTAACCTTGAGACTACGGTTCGAGGCCCCTGCCAAGACTCTTTTTGTTTTATGGCTGCTGTCTCAGCTCTTGTGCTGTTTTATTAAATGCTACAGTGAGCGCCATTGAATTTTTGTTCTCGAGCTCAGAACCCCGGTCCCACATATGTGCTGGATGACTGAAAATATCTCAGTGGCTTTTGTGCCAAAACGGTATTGGTGCCATCACAGTACACATATGGACAGTCCAGTCAGCAGTAACACTATATGTTGTTTGATTTCCATGCAAAGTCTAAATGGAATCTGGGAAATAGTTATAAAATGTCCAATCTCTCACATCTGTCTTACCTGCAAGGCCTATGTGAAATATTTCCAAATATTTTTTTGCTTTAACATGCTTGAAATACCAGATGGAGTTTGCTACATAAGACAATGAGTCCCAAAAGGTTTTGAAAATTACCGCAGCCTATTTAACAGTTACTGTAGCCTACATTGTTTTCTCAATAGAAAGCTATTGCTTGGGGTTTTGCCGGGGCAGTCTGGTCAAGTCACTGCTGTCAAGTCTCAAGTCAAGTCAAGTCTTTAGCATTCAAGTCCCAAGTAAGTTAGGTCTCTTACAAGCATACGAGTCCTTGAGTCTATGAGTTGTAAGTCCTGATTTTCGCGACTCGAGTCCGACTCGAGTCCAAGTCTATCTGAATTG
Source organism: Monocentris japonica (assembly GCA_900323365.1). Classification (NCBI taxonomy): domain Eukaryota; kingdom Metazoa; phylum Chordata; class Actinopteri; order Trachichthyiformes; family Monocentridae; genus Monocentris; species Monocentris japonica. Next base: position 3,994 of record OOFE01009391.1, on the reverse strand, counting down.
TTCTAATGAAATCTCACCCATCTGGCATTCCAAGAAGATTAAAACAACACAAACAGCTTGAGGCTCTAAACCAAACCAGCTGGATTTTCTCTGGCCCCCTGTTTTGGCAGCGTTGTCTACCATCGGTCTCAGTGACTCTGGCTGTGTCTCTCCCTGGACCTCTTTTCTCACATTATCTGCATGCTTTAATGGTCTGTAACATGTCAAGAAGACCTATCCATCTCCTCGCCCACTCCTCTTGACAGCCTCGCTGGTGTTTTCCCTGGTGATCGATAGGCCTTCTGAGTTCCCCCCTCAACATCCTCACAGGTGGATATCATTAGAGGATGACAGACACAGTACTCTACTACCAACCGATCCTCTGCTCTCTGTTTTCCACACTGAGTGGTACCAAACTGCTTTATGTTCACATGCACAATCACACACACACACACGTGTACACATACATGTGACGCACAAGCATGGACCTACATACACACACACACACTCTGCAAACATTTCTCGGAGGCAGAAATAATCTTATTGGTTGAGTTAAACCTCAATCGGTGGAGCCAGAGAGTTAGTTGACTGGAAAACGTGAATGCCAAAGAAGGAACTCTGGTCATAATAGAAATTAAAATAGAAATTAAAATCATCCTTGACCATGGCATTCATGATGTAATAAGGTTAGCAGGTTAGCTAACTCAGTAGCTATGCTCAAGTATGGCTAGATTACATTTTAGCCTAGCTGACCTTGCAAATTCAAGCCCTACTCACCTGTAGCTATCTAGGTAAGCTAGTTAGCTAGCTTA
>OOFE01009386.1:5560-19391 GCA_900323365.1 Monocentris japonica | reverse complement strand
CCCGCTGTCACTTTTATTCACATCTCCAAAAGAATGGAAGGGGGGGGGAAGAGCAGGAAGGAATAATGAGGCTAGTCCTGGAGGGGATGAGATGGAAGAGGGAGAGAAGCCGAGCAAGGGATGATAAATAAATGAGGAGCAGCAGGGCCGGTGTCTGTGTGTGCATCAAGGTCGGGGGCTACATTTACACCTGTCCCTCAAGGCTGCAGGGCTGAAAAGGCACAACTGGTGATCAGATCACTGGGAGCTGTGTCCTTGGCAGGCCAGAGCCAGGCTACTTCTACAGGCTGTGTGGACACTGTGGGGTCAGTGTAGTAGCCTGCCATCTGCGGACCGCCTCTACACATGGACAACAACCACATCCAGAACAGAACATGACCAACACGGCAAATTGGTCTCTCTGACAATTCTTCCTCTTCAGCTTAATAGTGCTGTCTGAACATGATGGAACACACTCTTGCAAGTGTGCATGGGAAAAATGAACACCTCGACCCAAGTTATTTAAAATATTGTATTAGTAATGTAATAAATCAGCTATATGAAAGAAAATGAAATTGATAGTCAGGCTTTTCCTCACTTGTGTTATTGAATTCAGAAATGCTTCAGGACTTCAAATATAATAGTTAAGGGCCCTTTATTCCACATAATTAACTCTCCCCAAAACAAAACTGTGTGTGAATTGATCACTTAATTGTCTGAATTAGGTGATTTACAGCTTCTACTGTTAGGCTACTGCTGTGGTTCTTTGACATGTGGTCTGTGGTAGGTCTGCTGTGATCAGAGTATGGGAATAAAGTCAGCATCCCTGTCTCCCGCTCTGATCATCTTTGCACAGCAGTTCACCCTGGCGCCAGCAAGCATACAAAAATAAGTGTAACTCATAACTAGTCCACAAAAGGATGGCTGACAATTTGTTGTGATTTGCTCTGGTACTGCCGTGGACTCTGGTTTAATTCAAATGTGCCCATCATGTTCAATTACAGGACAAATACCTGCCTTCACTTCCATTTGATCCGAGTTGCTAGATTTAAAGCTTGTCTGCTCGACAATAGTCTACCCAGCATCACAATGCAATATCAAAGAGGGGTGGAGCCTTGTGTTTTGCTAAGATCTGATGCTGACCCAATGTGTAATGTACATTCAAATCGTTAAGTAGTTTTATCTTTAGAAAGGAGCGGGTATACAAACAGAGTATAGTGTGCCATGTAGCATCAAGGCAACAGCCACAGCTCTCCGTCATTCTGACATGGTTATATCCAGTGCTCTCAATCCCCCCCTATCCGTTCCCTATGTGGTGTTTGATCAGGGAGAAGGGCTGCCATTTTCTGATTCCAACCCTTCAACAGCTGCGGTGAAATTCAAATCTAAATTCAAATGGAGGCCAAGATTACCAGCCCTCAATCTTTTCCCTTTCCAGTCTTTCACGGTAAAGATTTATTCTGTGGGCGATAAACAGGATGCAGCTGCTCTTGAGCCTTGGAGGAGCTGGAAATGGACGAGTGTTTTTGCTGATGTCTTATGAGCCCAGGCCAACGGCACAGTTTTTACCCTCTCTCAACAGCTCCCTCTAAAGACACAAACCTAGCGCTCACAGTTGGAATCCAAACAAGAAATACCATGCAATATCACAAAACCCATGGAATAACTTGGAATAACAGTTATGATAAAAATATAAAAATACTGACTTACTTCCCACTTATATCCTTTATACTTTTTATTATAGTTCATTTATGTTATATATCATTATTATTTTTTAAATCATAGGGAATATGTTCCAACTTAAATGTACAATTCACTTACCACTTCATCCTCAGACCAGCACTTCTCTATGAGTTTGGGTACAGGCTTCTTCACCAGGCGCTGGAGGGCCTTGCCTGCATCATAGCTGCTCTCATGAAGCTGAGGACAATAACAACAGCATTGAGTAAAATGAGAACATCATTTCACATATGTAACAGTGCTTGAATGCATTCTACAGAACATTTATCAAGAACATTTTTTTTACAGAGTGGTCCCAGAGGGACATTTTGCGCTGTCTGAACATACATATATATTTTACTGAGCTGAGATGTAATACAAATAGATTTTCCATCCAATTGCAGAATTAAAAAACATCTCAGGAGAACCTTTTACTGGAAACCTACAGCAGAGTGCCAGAGGAAACGCCATGAAAAGATCTAAGAACCAGCAAGGATATAAACAACACAGTGACAAAGGCAATCGGTGCGCAGCTATAAGCCCTGTCACATTCAATTGGGTGAAACAGGCAGTACAGAAGCTCTTTCACCGAGAATAAACAAGCATTTCTCATTAGAATTGCAAATAGAGAGGAAGGTCGAGAGACAACGGCCTGCCAGCTATGTTCATTTTCCACTTTATAGAGTTGGAATAGAAACGCCCTGTTTATGAGGATTCTAATCTCTTTCTTGTGCTTGATTCCTTGGCAGTCATTTTCAATGTGGGGGACTAGTCTCTCATTATGTCTAATGCATTGTAAACTTCAGAGGCCAGGTTTATTAGGGGGGGGGGTTTCCACTGGCTTAGGAGCTCTTATCATCGCTCATTGCTGCGGAGCTACATCTTAGCTCATCTTACAGTGGCATCTCTGCATTCCAAACACAAAATGATATCGTCTTTTTTCGATAATGTACACTTGATTGCTAGCGCTAGACTTGTGAGGCTACTTACAGTGTTAAGTGCGTTTAGTGTAGTGTCATCTCGAGAGGCTGCTAGACACCCATCTTCTGTTGAGCCTCCGTCACACATCCCTGCAAAGGCAGCCATGCTCCTGTGGACACAACACAGAGGAATAGCTGAAAGAGGAACCCTCCACTCAGCATTTAATAAGAAGTGCAGCACTTTTGTTAGACCAGTCCAAGGTATAGGAACAAGCTAATGGTGTAAACTGGTGAGCTAAAAAGCTCTTCACTAGTTCATCTTGGACCATATTTTTCATTATTTTGGACATGGGGTGCATTTATTTATACATTGCAGGAAATACAAGCTGCTATCCTGTATAAACCATAAATGTGGATAATAAGATGCTTCCTTTAGTATCCATGATATTATAAGGAGTTGGTATAATACTTTATTGCTGAGGTTATACAACTACTAATCCAGTGAGAGGGGCAGACTACCATGCCTTTATTTAGGGTTACTTATTTATCAAGTTTTATTTATCTTAAGGCTCATCAATGACAACTTTCTCTTCAACCAACAGGCTTGCTCTCTGGTGTTCCCAGCCCAGGCCTCCTGTGTTTCTCCTGGCTCACCTTGCAGCTCTGAGGTACATAAGAAGGTCACAGTCATTGACCCCTGGCATCCAGACCAGCTCCTCATTTTCAGTCACGGCCTGGCCACCAGGAGAGGGGAAAGGCTGCAGCTCTGGGAGCTTGGCCTAATTAGGTCCAGGGAGAAGGAGAGCGACAGATGGTGTCACACTGCAAATAGCATACAAGCTTGAAGAAAATATCAGCTTTCAAACCCCTGTCATCTACTTTTCACTGTGTGGTTGAGTGGTGGCAATGGGAAACAGGGACAAGTTACAATCACGATGATTCAATATCTTAACAGACTCAACACAGAGCTGTGCTACCCAGGTGACTTTCTGTCCTTGCTGCAGGGCAGGAAAACAAGATTGTCTCATCACCTTCAGTGTTTGCTTTTAAAACATCTGAAAGATACAACATGTAGGTCTTGCCTGATTTGGGAGACAAAGTAAAACACTTTCTCATGCAACATGCAAACCTTAAGTCAAATGCTGGGGGACATGTGTATTGTATGATGACTTACTTGGTGACTGGGGCCCACTCTGATTTCCCCTTGTGTGCTGTTTAGTCGCCTGGAAAAGAGAGAAAGATAACAGATATAAATATATTTGTCAGTGTTTCCAAACTAGCTCAAAAGCATCTATCTGAGGCAGGTGTGCCTGCTGAACCAGCTAAGCAGTGGTAAAAACATAATCTCACAACTGGGTATCCTAACTGACGTGAGCTTCAAAGTGGGAGGAAGATGGAAATTGACCAGGCCAAGTGTAAATCATGACCTAAGGGATTGGGGTTATACTTTTTAGTGTGAAAATCTTTATCTATATATAGGCAGTTCATATTTGTGACAAGTTGTATCAACTGCATATTGTTTTATTCTGAATGATATAGATTTCAATTGAATACTCTTTGTAGAATACCAAGACCAAGCTGAGCACATTTGCAGGGCTGATATTGTAGATGCAGCAAAAAAAAAAAAAAAAAAAAAAAAAAAAAAGGGGGGAGAAGCTGGCTTTGGCTATGTAGGGAGTAGGAAGAGCGCCTCTGAAACGACTGCCGGTACAAATGTTGGTCGCCATAGCAACTGCAATTTAATAATAGTGTTCTGAATCTCCAGCTGCAGTGGATTAAAGAAAATGACAAGATGTTCCTTTTGAAAAGCCTTTCCCTCTGTTGCCTAGGTAACAGCGCCGATTTTCATACAGACAAGCGCGGGGCGGCCCAGAAACTGTCAGCATGATTTGCACCCAGAGAAGCTCTCACTCCATCATGGGTACTGGCTGAGGAGACCGGGCTGAAACCTGAGAGGCCAGGTCCCTCTCGTCGCTATACAGTCCTCCAACCACAAGCCCTGTGACGGGTACACATTTGACCCAGCTCCCCTTTCCCTCCACTCTGACAAGCAGGCGTGAGTTGTCAGAAGAATAATCCATACTGTCATAAAATATGGCTAACAGATGCATGGCACAGACGTTGATAACAGCACAAGGCAACATGTAAATTTCAACTGCAGTAGGTACGCTCAACCCTGGACACAGTTTGTTCATGTTGTTGTTCTAGTCCTGCGTCAAAATAGTAAAATAGTCAAAAACACTAACCAGCTGTTGACAAAGAACAGTCACGCCAAGTCAGTCCTAAATGGGCCCAAAAGACCAACCACCAGAGGAGGAGGTCATGGTCACAGTTATAACAAATATCCTAAGTAGGTAACAGAGAAAATAAACCTAAAGTTATCAGAATCTGTCAAGCTATAAAAACCCAAAGTGGTGAATGGTGTGCTAATAAAATAAATAATAAATAATAATAGTAAGGAATAATAAAAATAGTTTTCCGATATCATCGGTGACATGTCTGAAAGGATTTATGACTATATCACTAGCTTAAAATCAGGAGCAGTTCTTGTGTTATTACTTCACAGGAAACTTTGGAAACAGTTATTTCAAATGAGTAGCAGAGAGCTAGTTGAGATGAGCTTAGTAAATGAGCACCATTCCTCTGGATTTATGGCAGATCAATAAACCTCTCTTTTTTTCTAACATGTTAGCCAAACAGACAACCACAAACAACCCAACACAAATTCTGGTAGTTTATACCCACATACAACAACAGATATTCTACATCTTTATAAACTATATATTCTACGTTTATAAACCCAAATTGTCAAAAACAAAACACTGGAGTCAAAAATCAGGTAGTTTCTCTGCATTTTTGCAAGTAGTCAACTAAAATAGAAATGTGAAATATATTGAGTGGGTGAACATCTAGCCTGTGTACCTGTGGGAGAAAGTTCTACAAACGTGTTGCCGACAATGTGCAGTCGGCCAGGTCCACAGTGCGTTTGGCAGGAGGCTGTAAGGATGACAAATGAGGACGTGCGCACCAGAATAAGAACACTGTCTGAAGACAGCCAGGTTTTACTCAGGCAAATCCTGAGAGCAGACTGCCGATATTCAGATGGAATGCTGCAATGGTCCTGAGAGAGCAGGCTGAATACAGATATATCGCAGCAGAAAGCTCTCAGGAGTTTTTAAAGGAACTACAGGTATACTGGAACAGATAAAGCTTACTGCATAAGCAAAGCACATAAAAGCATGTGATAAAGTTAGGTCCATGTTGAAAACATTGACATTTCTTAAGAGTATTTGTTGTATACAGTTCAGGAGGAAAAAAATGACTCAAATTTGATCGAGGAGGAATCAAGGAGAAGTTGACATTTTTATTTTCTGATTTATTGGCGTTTCCATAATGCTGAAAATATTCTTGAGGTAGATAAGCCAGGAATTGAACTGAAAGGAGTCCATCAAGCATGAGCTTAGAGCTGGTCTGGCTGAACTATTAGTTTTAACAACTGGCTCTCATAAAATGTTTCCTATTTTTTCTAATAAACTATTGAAAGCCTGTGGCCTAGTATAATAAACAATCTGAAACATATCTAGTAGTTATGAATAAAAGTTCAGTTCTAACTCAGCATTAACCTGAAATATTGTGAAGTAATTACAGACTTACTTATCAAACCCAAACAACAACGTGACTGTCTGGTCAACTTTCTGTGTGCAATCAAGGCTAACTCCGCCCCTTCCATCAATTTCAGCCAATCACCGCACCAGCCTGTGGCACACTGACATAATTGTAGCACACAAAAACAGACTCAACTTCGGCATTTAAAAAAAAAAAACATTGCAAGTGGTTTCTTTAAAACGCATTTTATAAAAGAAGTGGTATAACCAGCTCTGCTTGTGTGAGGGTACACAAAGCACCCCATTGCTCCATACGCCATGTCATCTCGATTGTAAACATGAGCGCACAGAGACTCCTGCAAAATGGAGCCATGGCAGTCTCAAAGTCTGATGTTCGTCACACAATACACGATATACATTCATCGTGCTACTATGCGCGGATGAACCGAAAACACAATATATTGAGACTACGGAGGAAAAATATCTCATGCCTTTCGAATTACCTTTACGGTAGCCCTAACGCGTAACGGTATGTGATATGGACTGGCAGCCTGTGTGCTCAGCAGCATTCAATTCCCACGTAGTAACAAAATGTGTGGACTCGCTTTCGTCCTGCCCGACAAAAGACAGTCGGTAAAACTAATGACATTGACGCAGGTAGCTTGAAAACACGTTACAGTTTGTCAGACAGATGGAATGCGAGTCACAAATGAGACGAGTGAATACACGCGCAGTAACTAACATGGCTAAGCACGAGAATATGATCGCAAACCTACCTCCGTGGACTGAACAAATCGTCCATTTCTGACATCAAGCTCTAAGGTTGGGTGGTGACACTTTGTGTGTAATGCTCGTTGGAATTAACTCCCCTCTCCCACCTATTTCTAGGTGCTCAAAATGGAGAACCACGCATTCGCTCCGAAGTGGTATTCACTGAGCTTGTGCTGTGACCTCAGCCTGCACGTACAGCGTAGCCAGCCCTCTTCTCTATGGACACTACTGAGCATGTGCTGCGACCTTACACACACACATACACACACGGAGAGACACCCAGACACACATGCAGGATACGGAATTCATCTCTCCCCGTATGTCTGCGCCATAATAAACAGGACTGAAATTGCCAGGCTGCAGACACCCCGCTCAGCATACCAAACCAGCACAGCAGGGGAGGGAGGGGTGCGGGAGACTGAGATTGAACGGGGCCCTGAAGTGGGGGGTTCCCAACTGGCAACCCCCGAGTACGCTTAACAAGGACTGCTGTCACTTCACACGTGAGGCACTGTAGCCACCTAACTGCTAATTTTGCCGGAGCGGAGGAAAATCCACAGAACTTGTACAATAAACCCCCAGTGTCGTTTAGATTTGCTCTAAATCCAAACGATCCCTGTAGGGAGATTGGGTCATTGCAGCAGCAAGGACTATGACGGGTAATAATACAGCAAATACAGAGCATTGACATTAATAGAGCAAAGGTGCAAATAAAAAGCTGAGCAGCTGCAAAATATGGATTAAGTTGAAATATAACAAGTAATGCTATGATATTTGTAGTTACATTATATCACAACAGTAAACCAATGTAAACTGTTAGCTGCTGTGCTTCTGCATTTAAACATAAGCTCAAATGTCTAGTGGTATGTGTAATTTCTGTCTTTCAGCAGTTTCAAATGCAGAAAGCTGACACAGGTAGCCAGTCTTCTATGTTTGCTCATGTCTCCATAGAGTTCATGTCACTTTATTCCAAAGGCTACGTAATCAGTCCACAGTAATGACAATAATAGTCATACTGGATAGGATAGGAATACTGGAAGGAAGACAACTGGTTACAACACCAGCATTACAATGTAATAGTGAGTTACGTTGTGTAATATCAATAAGATCATAAAAGTGAGTGAATCACCTTTATTCTAATAGAAAACCTGATAAAAGCTACTAGAACATACAAACCAAAATATAAACATTAATCTGTAGTATTTCTCACATCAAATCATACTCATGTCAAAATTTGTGACCTTTGCGACCATTGTCACAAACAAACCAACAACAACTTATTAATCAAGTTCACAAAAAAATGACTGCTTTATCCAATGACTTTATCCAAAGTCACTACACAGCTCATTGAAACAACTCCTTTTTGCTTCGTTACAGACAAACCCATTACATGTCAATTCTCTGGAGTTACCAGAGAGGCTCATCCCAATCAAACAGGTGATTCAAAGATCCCAAATGAAAGCCTGACGTGATTTGACACATAACAACAATAGCCCTTACAGTGATAAAGCCATGGGGTTTCCTGGCTCTTTCCCCATAATTGTGGCATATCAGGATCACGCCTTGTGTTTTCCTGTACTGTAACATTCCTGTAACATTGCATGCAGTGATGATGGACAGACAGCATCATGAGACATAGCACCATGCAGCCACTTCTGCCTCACAAAGCCAAAGAGCAGTAACCACATGAGTAGCAAAACTAAAAAATGACTATCTCTTGTCCTGACAACATTTTTGAAGTGGATTTGTTATCATTTTTAGAGGTATAATTTTTGTTGATATTAAATCTAAATCCTACTCATGACCTTTGACCATTAAAACACACACACAAGAAGTAGTTAGTGCTGTTTGCTCTGTTATGAAGACCTGACCCAGCATTTCTGGAGGGAGGATTGAGAACGGAGGTGTAGCGGTGGAAGTGAAAGGATGAAGCATTTCTCACCTGGTCTCTGGGTTATATCCTAGGATATAGAAAAAGGAGTCAATCCGGGCTTTGAACTCCCTGGCAGCAAAAATGTCAGAGAAATGGGCAATGTTGCACTTCCCCCTGCAAGAGAGAAAATAAGCTTTATTAGACAGAAACTACCATGCAGTAAAGTGATGAACTAACAGGATGTAATTAGAAGCTCTTGGGGTGTTAATCTACTGGAAGTGACAAATACAGCAGCAGGTATCTAGTGCGTGTCAGTGCCTGTTGACTTTGCTTTGAAGCATCAGGCTCTGGCTACTGAACCTGTAAACACCAGCTGAACCTGTCAGCCCTTCCTTGTCTGCTGCAGTTGAGGGGAGGCAGACAGAGGCTGCAGAGATTTAGACAGGAATTTAACCTGCGTGTCTCTCTCTAGACGTTATTACCCCCCAATGAGCCGAGAGGGCTGGGACTCCAACCACATCTTGATACCATTCCGGTTTCCAGCACCCTGGTGTCCGGGTCTATCAAAATAATACACATCACAGCGGTCTGGAGCAAGGCCGCCTCGCTGAGAAACAGTACCTTCCTCCCCCTCACAAGATGAAAGGGAACTGGGGAGGGTAGTCGCTGGAGAGCTGCGGCATTACAGCATCCCTCTGGAATTCCCTCTCGTTTATCTAAAGCCTCGAGAATAAGTCAAATCAAAGGGGCGCTCTGTGCAGGAGAAGTTGCAGCTAATTTGCCCTGAAATCAGTGGTTTCTGGGAGACATGGCTTTGACTACCCGCCGCTGTGCTGCTCACAGATGGTTTTGGTTAAAGGAAAGGGGAAGTGGGAGAGGTGGGAGGGGTGGTCAGCCAGGAGCGGATAAAGAGAAGGAGGGAGGAATTGCATGTGCACGGAGGACAATATCTGGTTTCAGACTGAGACAATAATCATGCCTGTGCTCCCTTTTCCTGGCGCTAAGCATAGAGAGTGATTGCTATCGGTTTTGCTCTGAGAGGAGCTTGTAGGGAGTTTACAATGTTCCTTCAAAATGCAGATGCTATATCTTGGCCAGGGCTAAGCATATAAAGCTACCAGTCTGTGTGTGTTTGTGTGTGTGCTTGTGTGCATGTGCATGACTTATTGTAAGTCGCTTTGGATAAAAGCGTCTGCTAAATGCCTGTAATGTCATGTAATGTAATGTGTTTACCTGAGAGCAGCAGCATGGTAAGTGTCCACATAGTCAGAGATGAAGAGTTCTCGACTCTTGACCACTGGATCTGTGATGACCAGTTCCCGGCCAGAGTCTGGGGAAAGAAAAACAGTTATACCTGAGTATACATACATTTTATATATTCCTGAAGATAGCTAAACACATACACGCAAGACAGAATAAATACCCAAGATAAAGTAGCCTTGGTCACACTAATAGAATCACATGTGCTGCAAACACCCAAAGTACCAAGTACCTCTGCTAAGGTCAATATTATGCCCCATAATTCAATAAAGCCAATAAAGTGCTGTCCCCCGAAGAAAGGACATTATCTTCAGTTCTCCAGTGAAATGACCCTTGTGGGGGTTAAGGCGCATCACCGGCACCAAGTATAAGCAGGAACTCATAGCTGACAAATGACCCAAGTTGTGGTGTGTTGTGGTCACTGCGCTCCAGCCTTGTGATATCAATTCTAATAATCCTGAGTCCTTGCTGCAAGGACAGACTGCAGATACCGGTGTGCTGCACTGCAATGAAACAGCCTCTGGAGGAAAAAGTGTTTGTGGTGGGCTTTTTTCAGATAACCTCAACGACATACCTGCATTCAACCCTTCTCTCTAACTGAGTGAAGTTTCTACACAAGTGCTTCTTGGATTATTGTATAAAGGCAAAAAGAGTGAAAAGAGTCCGTGTCAGTGTGAGTGTGTAGTAGTGTGTTAGCTAACGAGAACTGGCAACTGCTAATAGGATATGTCAACAGGTGAATGTGTTTGATAGCGTGCACACTGCCACGTTCTCTCAAAATTTAGTTTGAATACAACCATTATCAAGAGAATACTAGTCAAAACCTGCACAGTTCAAAAATAAAATGTCAAACTGCAAGTATGCTCAGACTCAAACTTCTCGTAGACAGGACGAACACTGAGGAGTGCTTGCTGCCATATCAAACGAGTCCTTCATCAGAGAGTAAAGCAGCATACAGATCAACAAAATATTATGTCCAAGACTCCTGAAAGTCATGTTGAGAAAATCTGCTGTAAACCATCAACAACCTGATTTTCTGACAATGTTACAGTTAACATCAGCAATGAACTCTCATTCATCACAACAGAAGCTGTTCTGTTATACCAGTGAAAATTCAAAAATTCAAACTAAGTCGGTTTTGGTGAAATATACTGGTATATTTTAATCATTTCTATGGTACCATACAGAGAAAGACAAAATTGAGTGGGTTTGAGGCTGTCAATGAGGACAACAGAGAAATTCCAAGATTAAATCTGAATTCCCACCATGCAACTTTTTTTTGTCAGAGGATTTGAAATTTAATTATCAAAAAACAGTGGCAGTGCTTCTGTGTGTGTGGGTGTGTGTTTGTGAGAGAGAGACCGAGCGAGAGAGAGAGCGATGAGTCCATTTCTCCTGATAAGTGTTGAGAGTGTGTGCTCAAGGGCCAGATGACACTGCAGGTTATTAGCACTTGACAGTGCTGCTGTCTGGCCTGAAAGAGTGTTACCCAGGGAACAGCACAGAGCCACGGGATTGGTTCGGCTGCCTGGGACAGTGTGTGTTCTGGCTTCTGTTTGAAATGCAATTCACATCTAGCTCTTATATCTTCTACAGTCTGGCAAGCACAGGCAGGTGTGTGTGTGTGTGTATATGTGTGTGTGTATATGTGTGTGTATGTGAGAGACAGAAATTGAGTGTTGAGTCACAGAGCAAGTATGAGTGCAAGTGTATTTACTTCGCGCGTGTGTGTGTGTATGCATGTGCGGATGTGTCAATGCACACAAGGCGGCCTCACCGTTCTCGTTGTTGCGATCCTGCACCAGGTGCTGGTAGACGGAGTCGGGGACCTCTGATTGGCGGTAGTACCATTTCACACTCATCAGCAGATGGTCCCGTTTACTCTGCAACACAGACAGAGACAGTGAGTGAGGAGGGGAAGGATAGAAAAGATCCCCTGGTAAAATACACAGACATTATTTTGTTAGTTAACAACGTCACAAATTGGCCTCTTGGCAAACAGAGCTCTGTGCAGACGCCTTGTTTATGATTCACACCGACTGATGCCAAAAAGCCTGCAGTGAAACCAAGTCAATTAAAAAGGGATTGCTGAGCATTTAGAGCCTTAATAAAGTAAACAGTGGGATGGCCAGTCCAGGAGGTCTGGAGTCTGGAGAAGGGAGAGCCACGGGGAGGGGGTGAATGAACACTCAAGTGGCCTATTAAGTGATTTCAACATGCTAACAGCCTTTAAAAACTTGCAAACTAGTTTACTGTCGCACAGGTACGGTATCCCCTCCACCTTGGCTTGATCATAGTGCTCTTTAACTGCTGCCACCCACTGGTCTTTTGATGTAGTGCAAGTAGGCAATGGCTTGCAGTTCTTCTAGGTGACCAGCAAGTGGCAGCACTGAGGCAAGGAGGGCACTTCCAGGGCCAGTCAATGAAAAAAATAAAAAAGAGGGAAAGAGGGAAAAAAAGGAAAGCGTGGAAACTGAGGCCAGGGCTGGGGTGAGGGATGAAAAGGGCAAAATACTGTTTTCATTCCACGTTATAAAATATTTATTGTGCCTTCACACAAGCCCAACTGACCGTCACTGTGGTTTAAGAGAACATTAGAGAGACTGCTGGGCTGGGCGCTGGACTGCGACACGGCCCCATTGGCCACAACAATCTTTATCAGGGGCTCCACTGCACTGCACTGCACTGCACTGCCTACTAACCCACTGAGAGACTTCCACCACAACCACTACCACAACCCAGGGACCAAAGGAGGAAGGAACAGAGGGAGAGAGGGAAGGAAGGAGAGCAGGGTTAAGTTAATCTAAGACAGTTTAAGCCCTTTGGATGCTTGACTGTTCATCTAATATCTGTATGTGTGTCTGTTACTGTGTAAAGGAACATGAGGTCAGTGTAAAGATATTTAAAGCCTTTGGAGTACATTGTTCTGTTACATCACTGGGGAGGAGGCTGAGCACATGCAGCCGAGCAAATCATCACCTCCCTAACCCTCAAGCCCACCTCTGCTTTTCTCATTCTTCCCTCCCTCCTTCCCTCTCTTTCTCCTCGCACACCCTTCTTCCCCACCTTTCGCATTCTAACCCTCCATTCCACCACCTCTTCCTCCCTCCATTTTCTTGCTCCGTTCCTCTCCTCCCTCTGTTTCTCCAACCCCGAGTAGGGAGGGGGAGTGAGTGAATGAGTGAGTGAGCCTGGATGTGTTAAACAGCAGCTGGCTCACAGTCAGTCAGCTGCATTTCTGCTGCTTTGCCTGATTGTGTGCATACACACACACGGACACACACACACACACACACACACACACACACACACACTTCTAGTGATTCAACAGAGAGCTTCACTGGAGGGCTTAGACATAGACCCCAAGCACTTAAGACACACAGTGTGAAGAAATGTGTGCGATGACGTCATGTTCCTCCCCCTCCCTCCCTGGCCTTCAGCCCACCCATCCCAACCGCTCGTCTATCCGGTGTATAGAGATTGTTGCCTTCTAGATAGACAGGCTGCCTGCCGCGGCAGAACAAGTAGTCATCCAGTGCTTATACATAATTAATGCTTTTAGGAGATTGTAAACGCTGCCAGCATGCTACCTGAACATCTCATTTTCTGCCTGTAAAACCACAAAATCAAAGGGATTTCAGAGAGCTGGAACACAGAGGCTGTGCGTTTGATGCAAAGAGAGCAGCCAGGACAGACAGACAGGC
>OOFE01009365.1:1323-13681 GCA_900323365.1 Monocentris japonica | reverse complement strand
TTTTTTGGGGGGGGGGGGGGTGAAAAGCTATTGCATCCAGATTTTTCAAAAACCAGCACAGCAACATTTGGATGTCCAAATAGGAGCTTTGGTTAGTGATAAATGCAATTAGGCTTCTGAAAATCCTGGACTCTTCCTTCAAGAAGACTAGACTTTTTGTAAACAGCATTAAATGCTTGACTTTTCTTATACATCATTGGGAAATAGACTTATTTTAAGAGTTTATTTTTCAGAGCATTTCAGTTTAATTTGATATAATTTGTATACGGAAGCGACAGGAAAGATGGGAGAGAGAATGAAGAGAACAAAAGGAAAAACACCAGGAATAAGAATCAAATCCACAATCTTGACAGTACATAGTTGGCACCTTGGTCCTTTGACCCACCAGAATGCCTCCAAGAAATATACTTAACAAGAGGGTTTTTTTTCAATACATTGAGAATTTCATTTTGTTATTATTTAGTTAAAGTTACGCAGGCAGTGAGAGGCAAGTGTTTGAAAACTGTTTGAATTCAATACCCAGAAATCCTGTAAGTTGGCATCAGTCAACTGCACACAAGCACGCTCATGTTTACCAACCCGGACAGTCTGTGACGCTTTATACCAAAGGATACCAAAGGGACCAGAGAGGAAAAGATCTTACCTTGGTGAGTTCAGCGTTCTCTGGACTAAACTGCTGTTTAGGAGACAGTTTTCCATTTCGCTCGTGAGTTTTGATTCGTCGCTTCCTGTGCATGGGGAAGATTTCCTACTAGTGACCATACACCAGAATTTCATTAGGGCGAATAGGGTGAATCTACAGGATGGTCTTATGCTCTTTTATGTTAGAAGACAGGTGTATTTTTAAAATCGTTCCTAATCTTACCTTAAATTGTCGTGGTGGTTCAGTTGGTCAAGGTGCATACCATGTACCTGCCATGTTGTGGGTTCTCTCTCTCGCTCATCCTTCCTATCTCTCTCTCTCTACTGTGACCTATCAAATGAAGCAAGTGATCCATTGTGCAAGTGATCAAGTGATCAATTGAACTGAATTGAAGGGAGTGACCAAAGTTGTTGCCATTGCAATCTAATAATCCTGAAATGTTTGCAATAGCTTTCTTGTAATGTGAAGTTAAGCTGCCTATAACAACTGAATCTGGAGTGAAAGTCCAATAGTTGTTATAACATCAGTGTGGTCACAGAAAAACATTCATTACTAGCCAGACAAGATGTCATTTTTTTTTCATTGTTCTAATTTGCTTTTTTTTTTTTTTTTTTTTTAGAATTGTTGTCTATGAAAATGATAGCAAGAGTTTATTTATTTTTTTCATCATTTCAGACGTTTTCAACAGACAATTCCTCTTATTTCCCAAAGAGGATTCATGTTTTTCTGTTTCGGTATCATAACATTCCTAATGGAAAGAAATCTGATATATTGTTACTACTGTACCTGAACAGTGGTGACCTACTCTTGGTATTTCAACAAGATGCAGTTTGTTTGGGCAAAGTTTTGCTAATATTGATTAGGGATGTGCCAAATCAGTCCACTAGTCATTTTTGAGGATGTGCATTGACGTTTGTATTATTATTATCAGGGTTTTTTTGTACTTTGAACTTGATTCGTGGCGGTAGGTCATCCGTATTCAATATTGGAGAAATGTACATCTAGTAGATGAGCGGATAAGAAACAACAGTTGAGTGAGATCAGTCTCTGGTGTGACAGAGAACATAACGTGATGCAATAGAGATCCATTTAGATCAATTTCTATACATCCACCAACTTTTTATTTCGTAGCTGCCGTGCCGATATTATGGTGGTGCGCCACAAATGAGCCTGGGAAACACTGCAATAACCTTATGTTGCATTTTGGCATTTTGGGTATGCCGACTGGTCGATTTGTTGTTCAAACCACCCACCGACTAGTCAGCCATGAAAAAACCTTTGCACATCCTTAATATTGATGCAAAGTCTTGCCGCCAGATTTTGAAAGCATTGTTGTGAGGCAAATCAGATTTCTATGTTGTCAAGCTTTATGTTGAGGACCTTAAATTTTTGATATTTTTGTGTTAAAACATACAAACTGCATCTTTAACCGTTTATCAACTATATTTCTTCAATCACAGCTGTGCACCTCACCAAAGTTGTAGTATACACAGAAATCATGTTCTCTATTCTTAAGGGAAATATTTTCACAGACGTTTGTACAAGTGCATACATGCATTGTAGAGTAAATCCACTAATAAATAATATTTTTGAAAGAATTTCTTTGTATGATTTTATTTCATTTATTTATTTGGTATTTTGCACTGAGAAAGCGCAGTGGCTGTATGGTGAATGAATCAAGACCTGTAGTTAAAATGAACAAGTTTTACTATCATGCACACAAAGTAATTATCTGAATATGCTAGGTTGCTGGACATCCCTTCTTCTAAATCTGCTTTGCACTCACCAAAATATAGAGTGATAATGGGAGGGTTTACCTGTTATTAATTAAGTTGTTTTGTTTGTTTGTTTTTTTTTATAAATATTTGATAATATTTCATCATTTTAAGCAGGTCAAATTAGTATTTGGCAAACTAGCTGAGGGTCATATCTGAAACTATTTGATGAGATCTCAAAAAATAAATGAAAAATATTATCATGCACACCAACCCAATAATTCCTACCTGAAAATCACTCCTATTTAAGTAATGAATACAATGAATTGAATGTCAGGCTTATGCTGGAGCCTCCTGGGTTCTTCTGTCAGCTAAATGCCTCCCTCCTCTCTCCAGGGCCAGAGATGTCTGAAAAACATGAGCAGCCCTCAGAGCAAGGAGGAGAACCTGGATGAAGTACAAGGTAGCCTGACTGTCTGTCTGTTTTCTGTCGTCCTCTCTCTGGTTGCTTTCTTGTCATATATAGAATAAAAATACCATTATAATATGTTAAAGCTGCACCAGGCAACTTCACACATTAGTGGCTCCTGAATTTCTTTGAACTTCAATACCCAGAAATCCTGTAAGGGGACGTCAGCAAATTGCACACAGCACACACGTTTACCAATCCAGCTTTCTCCGGACGGAGCGCTCACTTGCTACTGTTTAAGAGACCGTTTTCATTTCATTCTTCCTGTGGGCAGAGAAGTCTCCATACCTGACAGCAGAATTTTATTTGGGAAAACAGGGTGAACCTGCGTGGTCTCAATTATTTTTATTATTTTTATTTTTATATATAAATCTTGGCTAGTACAACTTTAAAATAGCCACTATTTTCTAATAGGTTTTGATTGTGCCTGTGTCTTCTGCTCTTTAGATGGCTGCACTGCAGCAGAACTCCCAGAGAGACACAGTCCTTCTCAAACACTGCGGGAATGGCCAGAGAGCAGCGAGACCGAAGACACGGAGCGGCCATCTTGTTCCACATACACACCAGAAACTATTCCAGGCAACTTATCGTCATCACCCTTTACCCAAATAAGGGCAAATCTCCCCTCTAGTTTCCCCTCTCTTTCCCAAATGCCTAAAAGCAATGATGACCAGGAAAGCTCTCCATCTAAGTTTGACGTCATTATAATCGACTCACTTCCCGATGAAATGGAGGACGGCTGCGATGCCACGTTGTCATGGGTACAAGGCAGCGATGGGGGAGCTACCCTTCAGGGAGGAGGAGACGTGACGCCCCTCAGGAATCAGGGCAATGCCAACGGCAGATCTCAGTATCAGCCTCTCCCATGTATACAAGTAACTGCCAGACAAAACCCACCCAGTGAACTGATGTTTGATGCTAGCGGAGCTTACAATAATCACCTCTCCACCTTTAAGAATCCCCCTGTTGCCACAGGGACATTGGAAACTCAGCAACAGCAGACTCTTTGGTCTGGTATCCAGCAGATGCCGGACGCCTCCCTTCTCCCTCACCTCAGTGCCAATCATCTGCCATCCTCCAATCAAAGCCACAATTCCCAACCATCAACCAGTAAGAATCCAGATTCTGGGCCAGTAGTGTCTCAGTCCCAGCAGCAGCAGCCTTGCCTCCCGTATGCTTGTGCCTTCTGTGCACGTCGGTATGCCCACCTGTGCCAGCTGCGAATCCACGAGCGCGTCCACACGGGAGAGAAACCGTACCAGTGCGCCCGCTGCGGAAAGAGCTTCGGCCAGTTCTGCAGCCTGAAGCGCCACCAGATGGTCCACACGGGGGAGAGGCCGTACCGCTGCAGTCAGTGCGGAAAGCAGTTCTCCACCTCCAACAACCTGAAGGTCCACCAGAGCGTTCACACTGGGGAGAAGAGGTTTCACTGCTCGCAGTGTGGCAAGAACTTCTCCTTTCTCAGTAACCTCATCAGGCACCAGGCGATACACGCTGCCAAGTAGAAAAGCATAGGCGTTAGAGTGATCTGATAAGCAATCCTCTAGGGGAGAAGGCGGTACGTTGAACCTCTGGGTAAGATGAGCCACCCCTTGTATCTAGACAGCCATGCACAAAATGAATGTGATCTTAGATTTAGGAAGAATAATGAATTTCGCTGAATCTGTCATGGAGGAGAGCGCATAGAGACACTGGCCAGGTCAAAGAATGTGATTATTGCTGCTGACAATAATAACTTTAAATTATTGTCAGTAATGATTTTTGATCAGCATGAGAGTGCACCGTGTAAGGGAGAAGAGTCATCCATAGAATTGTCCATATGAGGGTGTGTGGGGGGCGTTTTCTGGCGTTTTCTGATAACCAATCAGAACCAACCAGTCATTCACGAGCTACACCGACACATTTCAGCAAACCAGCTAGCTAGCCAACTAAATGAAAAGCCGCCGCGATGTCGATCAATATAGCAGCGTTTCATAGTGAAACAGACAGATTCCATACAAAGTAGCCCACCATGTATATGCCACTTGGACCTCATCCATGGCAACACCAAACAGCCGGTCTCTGTAGATCCCGTATCCCAACGTGTTCTTCCATCATGATCATCCATGCTTCAGGGCTGCCAAAGATGAGCGAGCACCGACTCTTAAATATATCAGTATATATGTCACTGTGCATCCCTGTTACACCAAACCTGGCAGCTTATTTTATTTGATCCTCCATCAGTGAGATCAGGGAGAGACAACAATGACAACTGGATTCTCTTGACAGCGTTGACACTTTGTGTTGTTGACATCGTGTTTTGCTTGGAAGCCACACACATGGTAGAATTCTGCCTAATAACAGACACTTATTGGCTTGATTAGCACCCTATTGAATGAAATCGCCGGTGAAGGAAGCAGATCCAGCCCCTGAATTGCAGATGAATTACTGAAGGCGGGACTAGCACTTCACTCTTACACTATTAAATATCATCACTTTGTAATTTTCAATGCATTCCAGCAGTTTTGTGATGAAATGTTGTAATTTATCTTTTCGGTGTACCCACTTTACCTCAACCTGCCTTGTTTACTTACTCTTTCAGTTAGTGATTTCCTACGCTTCCCAGACTTTTGACAAACTCCAGAGAAGAAACGTGAAGCTGTTGCTTTCAATCAAAGGTGGATGTATGGACACATGAATAGCTTGGTAGTGTGATCATTCAGCTGTGTGTTACACGTGATCGCGACGGCCATTACTGAAAAAGCCACAATGTCTTGTGGCTGCATTGCATTATGCTGTACTGACGTTGAAGTTCCTCTCTAAGTCTGAGAGCATTACAAAGTTATCAGTATCTAAAAAGATGTGGTTTGAGTTGGCATGTTTTTCCCACTTAGCCCCACCTCTCTGTACGGATCTATAGGGAGAGAAAGTCATCATGTTGTGTTGGTGTGTTATAAAACACACATACACATGCATGTAATGAAATCACTTTTTTTCTTATTTATAAACCTTTCATCTTGTATTCCTCCATTACAGGGGGAGAATAGGGTGGGGAAGGTTATAAGTTCCTGCGCATGGTACAGGGAGGTGAAGGTGTGAAGACAAGACATGGATGCACTTTGAGTCTTTAAAACCACATGGTGGATTGAAAGTTGATT
The DNA here is from genome assembly GCA_900323365.1 of Monocentris japonica. Taxonomy (NCBI): domain Eukaryota; kingdom Metazoa; phylum Chordata; class Actinopteri; order Trachichthyiformes; family Monocentridae; genus Monocentris; species Monocentris japonica. The sequence continues at coordinate 7,717 of OOFE01009365.1, read as the reverse complement.
CAAGTTGGTTGTTTGCAAAGAATGCTTTTAGCAAGATGGCTTATCAAAGGACTATCCTTTTTATGGTGGGATGTCTAGAGGTTTGTGGAAACACCACCCCCATTTATTCCCAATGGAGATGATGATTTTCTTGCTTTTTCTCCCCCTGGATTTGCTGAAAAATCTTGTTCTGATCGTGTCCCTGGATTGAAAACACAAAAAGGAACCCAAAGCTGTGTCTGTTGGATCATGGTCTGACAAAAAAACAACTATGTTTTCATCATCTCCCAGAGCGAAAGACTAAGTTTATTTCATATCTGTGGCCTTTTTGATAGTTCCATTTATACATGTCCTCTCTTCATTTACTTGTCGTGCTCTTAATTGGTCACCTTGTGCTGCTACATGAGCTCAATTACTGCCCTCGTGTCCAGGCAAAAGTCTGCTGCTGTTGGCAAAATTCTCGTCTCATGACTCTGATACATATACATGTGTAGTACACTATTTACCAAGTGCATTTACCGATGAAAAAAATACTTTGAATTATATCTTCCTACTATGTATGACTGTGAAAACATGCTGTGTGAAACTGTTTTGAGGAAATAAATGAGTCCAAACGATGAGAGCATCATTTTGTGCTTTTTGTATAGTAATTGTAGTGATCTAATTGGCTACAGGCATTTCCAAGTCTTTTAACAGTTATTTTCCTTTCAGCTTCCGGTGGGTTTAGTATTTATTTGTCGTGAGCTTAAAAATGCCAAACACCAAAGCTGCAACCATGAGCAGTATTTTTGATTTTGACAGTAGTTGTTTGAGGGGAAGTTGTTTCAGGCGATGACCAGTGGCAAGCCAGAAGAAACCAAGATGACACTTTGGATCTTTTTTCAAAAATAAATTTCCTTATGGTGATAATTATTTGATCTGTGCAGCTTTTACTTCAACCAAATCAAAGTAGCTACCAGATCACACTGTAAGCCTGTGCAGAGAGTAAAGAAAAGAAAAGAAAACACTGACACAAAACTTGTACTTGCCTTTAAACATCTCAACAATCCATACAAAACAGTGCCACCACCAGTCCTTGAATCTTATTTTGTCCAAAACACAGATACAGATAACAACGGGGTGCCTCAATAATTTTATCTTACAATGATTATGTTGACATACTTGGAGAATTCTGTTCTTTATCCGGTTACTCCAGTAATCTGGTCTTGGGTCAGCCCATGTAAACGTTAGAATAACCCGGTGAAGATTACACTCGGGTTATGAAAAAGCTGGTTAAGATGTCTGTTACTGTAGCATGGAAAAATCTTTCTTCTACTTAATACTTTTCACCATCTGTGCAAACTCAGACTGGGGAGGAAAGTACTTATTATTTGGATCATCATTTTCTTACTTCCATACGAACTTATGTGTCTCACTCACTTCCTTGTTTGTTTACTTTACCTACTTACCAAATCATTGATTGACCTGCTTTTGTATCTTCTTACTTACCTACTTCCTTTCTTGTTTATTACTGACCTATTTCCTGACCTACTTACCTGGCATGTTCATTGAGAGATCAAATGGTACAGATCTCAGAAACCACCCCTGGGCAGACCACTGAAGTATGGCCAATAGCCGGGTTACTCCATGCATGTCAGTGTAGTCACTGTCAGCCTGCTGCCACAAAGTTTAGTGTAGACAAAAAGCGAATGAACAGAACTTCCTAGGTGATGAACTGTAGGGCAGCTGGGATCGATCAGTTAAGGCAGGAGCTGAGGTCCTTGAAACAACAGTCCACGGACATCAGGCCCAGAAGAGGCACCATGGTTCCCCATCGAAGCAGAGCGCCTTGAAGGTGGGTCAGCTAGTCTATTGACAGAATCACCATAAGATTCAAGACTTATGGATGCCAGTCCCGATCCAGGTGCTTGAATCTTATGGTGATTCTGTCAATAAGATTCAAGACTTATGGATGCCAGTCCCGATCCAGGTGCTGGGGGGGGGGATGTCACCACCTCCAGAGATGGCACCAGTGTAGGCATCACTGGTAGAGCAGAAGCTGGAGCAGAAGGAATGGGACGATGGGGAAAGTGAGCTGGGCGAGGAATTTGGGCGAGGAAAGTTGTGCCCCATTCCCTCTACAGCTACATCGGTCCAGTAGACGGACAATTTCATGGTGTGCAGTGTTGTATGGTGTGATGACAACTACTTTATAACAATTTGTGTGTGACGTGGTGTGGCAGTGTTGCTATTGATAGGCTGAGTATAAAACTGCTTTTTTCTTCATTGCCCCCCCCCAGCTCAAATGTCAAACTCTGCGTATGCTGTAAGCCTATGCCAAATTTCACCACTGTCAGCAGAAATTGGATCCATCAAGCAAAATAGAAGTGAAAGATGAGGATGGCAATGAAGACCAACGCTGTAGTTGGACTGGGAAGGAGAAAGGACACGACCTGACAACCCATGTATGTGAAACCACTTGGGTGAGAATAATGTCTTATTTTATTTAATAATAACAGTCAGTATTGTTTAGAGTATTGTTTAGTAGATAGATAGATAGATAGATAGATAGATAGATAGATAGATAGATAGATAGATAGATAGCCCAATGACCTACTTTTTAAAGTTAGAATCAACATTTGACTTTTATAAAACTGCATAGCAGATTGTATTTTACATAAGAACAGGTTTTATTCTACATGTTTCTGTAGCCTGGAGTCCCTCAGAAATGGCACGTTGTTTTACGGTCTTGGCTGCAGTGTTGCTGGGCTTCCTGCTGCAGGCCGGCGCTGAGAAGTTTGACGGTTCAGCTGAAATTCAGGCAGCCAACTTCGCCATCGGCCTCCACAACCGTCTCAACAACTACCAATACGCTTATAGGGTCCTCACCATCCTCACAGACACTGCACAGGTTGGTAGATGGAGGCTTTCTTTTCAAAAATGTTAACAGAGGTTCACTGATGCTAAATGTCTCCAGGTAGATCATAACTTCAACAATAGTCAATCGTGAGTTTTGCTTTCGTGCCAGAAATAATTTTTTAAACTGTGTATTTTTAGAACTCTTTAAAGTCAAAGTAGAAATGTGTCCTGGAGTTTGGTTGTCACTTATAAAACAACAAACGTGTACAATCTGTTCCCTTTTTTTAGGTTACACCTTTTTGGTATTTAATGAAAATCTCCCTAATGCATTGCGTCACAGCAAAATGCACACATATCATATTTGCACTTCATGTGTGTTGTTACACCCCTGCAATGCATTATCAACACCTCCAGTAGGATCAACAGTGAAAAGCTTTCAGCATCCTCCTGGTTTGTTGTCCCACCTGTAGATTTACCCTCCGGCTCGGGTCAAGTTCACCATGACAGTGAAAGTGGGCCAGACTGTCTGTAGGAACGAGCCCAGTGTTAACCTGGCTTCATGTCGCTTCCAGGACCCTGAACACCTCAAGGTAATATGTGCTTTAATGTAATACTACAACTACTGTTGACCTCAAGCTTCTCTGGAAAGGATTATCAGCTAAATGAATATCAGCTAAATGAAAATGTCAAGTGACATGTTAGGTATTTGGTGACATTGTTTAATGTCCATAAATCTGATGTATCCTCTTCCTCTTCAGACTATGAGCTGCCGTTTTATTGTGCTGGCCGTCCCAAACTCTCAGATTCCAAGCTTCTTATTAGAGGATCAATGTTCTTGAAGCATCTGGACCAGAGGGACTGCATTCCCGACTACAGCATGGTGGATGCTACCATAGAGATGGAGAGCGATCACTCCTGACTGTCCTGTTCCCCACTGTGATGATCTTCTTCTACAGAGTGTTTAGGGAGGTTTGACTGTCCTAATGTATATCACCACCTAATGGGTTTTAGTTTATTCTGTAAAGGGACGACTGATCTGAAGCAGGTTTCGCTTTGATGCACTTTTCCCTCTTGTGGCCATAGCAAGGCTGCAGCCAAGTTAGTGTGGCCGGCTTTGAGTGTGAAGCTAAATAAAATTGAAATTCAAAATCAATATAATTCCCATATTATGTTTCATTGTCTGATTCCTTTGGAAGATTATTCCTCAGTAATCTGTGTCTGATTTTGCCAGCCTGTTCTTTTTTCCATTCAAACATCAACTTTTGACAGAAACTATTCTGATCATTTTTGGGGAAATTGTTGCTCCATGTTCTGTGACAACTGCGGTTTGTTCAAATGTGTGTGCCAAAAGTAAACATAAGTGCAATGGAAGGACTCCATTCTTTATGTTGTGATTGGTGGGATTTTGTTTGTTTCTATATTGGCCTTGTACAGCTAATAAAAAGACAATTACACTTTGGGGGGCAGGTTGTCCTACTGGTCAGAGAGATTGTCCTATAAAGGTCACAGGGTTGATACCCACAATGGCAAAACATGTCCATCCTTACCTACAACTCACTGAGCCTCCAGATAAGAGCATTAGCTAAACACCTAAACTGTATATTGGGACAGAGAAAGCCACTGCTGACGTATTACTGTTATCCTGAGGTGTAATTATTCAGAAACACCACACAGCGGCAGTCTTGTATCAGTTAATTCTGGAGATGCTACTAGCAGTGATTTGTTAGACCAAGTCTGAAAGGAAAAATCCACCCTACAACACCTCCTGGGTCCATGTTGTTGTTTGGTGGTATATTTTCCTTATTCCCACAATTAACTGGTCAAACGTAGACAATGTGATGTCATGTCAAGATATTTCCAGTGCAGCTACAATGGAGGTTTAATAGGAGAAACAATTTCAGCAATCTAAAATATCAACATTAGCGTCAGTTTTTGGTGTCAGCCCCTCAGAATCAAAGAACAAGGGCTTCTTTCAACACAGACGTTCAACAATCATAAGGAAGAAATCCATTGTAGAAGAGGAAGAGACACCAATTTGTCCACCGACAGTAGCCTCAGTAGCCCAGAATGCATTGCAGCCATAAAACACATTGCATTCTCAACAGCTGATTCCACACAGCCTGCCACATTGTCTTACTTTATTTAATATTAACAGTCAGTATTGTATCGCCCATTTATCAGCACCTGAATGTTTCCAGAACACTACAACTGTTCATTGGCTCCCCAAACATGCCCTGCACCCCCACATCTTCATCTCCAATAAAATAAATTTTCCTCCAGAAAATGTGATGGGCAGTCATGTTCCCCTACCTATTTATAACACCAAAACCATCACAGTAACTGCTCCATACTGACCAAGGTAAATGCTTTTCCATTTTTTTCTCCTAGGATGAACATCATATGGAGATTCTGTAACCAAGGAAGTATCTGATACCCATGCCATGTGGCCTTCTATTCATAAATTGTTCATGTGTTATTTGTTTAATTGTATTTATTTTGTTTACTGTTAAATGTCCTTAAAAAGGACTTACGTTTGTTTTGTTTTTTTTGTCACATGGTCTAAATGCGGTTTCAGAGGCCTTCACACCCTGCCAAGAAGCAATTCTGGGTCACTGAATCACTGATCCGCAAATGTGGCCTAACTTCAACACCTGAATGAAATGATTGTTTTGCAGAAATCATGCCACTGTAATACCGTTAAAGTCCCTTTTACCAGAATCTCTCCGCTGTGAATTTCATTGAGATAAACTGACAAACAATGATACCCACTTTTTCAATGACTCTTGACTTGTTGGATAACAGTAAATGAAAGTGACACTGATTGCCCCTCTATATTTCATTGCGTAGGCATGTCTCAAGCTGATACGGAGCTGTTTCATTTGACTGAGCAGTAGCTACATATCGGATGTAGAGATTATAATTAGAAGGAGATAAAGACTATAAGGAATTATAATTCCTCCAAGCAACTGTTGGATTCCCAGTCCCTACTCATGTTCTGCCCTGTGGAACTTAGGTAAGGGCTCTTTTATTTATTTTAATATCTGAAGAGGGTTTAAATACAGGGCATTTTAAATGACTTACATTACATTAATGAAATAAAGACTTTTATAGGGTAAAAATTGACAAGATCACTAGAGACACTTTCAGCACCAAAAGTTCAGGACCAGTGTGTACAGAGAAAAATCTGAGGTGGGATTATTTTACCTGATGTTTGGGCAGGACAGCATTACCAGAGGTTACAAGGTAAGAGGTCTTCTGCTTGCATTTCGACATATCATGCTTAAATTAGGATTCACAGAATTTTCCCAATATTTCAAAGTGATCCAACAAGCATGAAGAAATCTACAATGACAACCATGGATTCTGACGACAGTTTAAATGAATACAGGCCACGGAGGGCAGCGCAAGTTTCAGGTATCATAAATATATGTGTTACGGTAAATTTGGGAACTTAGTAAATGTAAACAATTCCCAGTGAATGTGCACATTTCCCACTGAGTTGGAAAATGTACACATTTCCCAAGGTTGATCTGGTAAATGTGTACATTTCCCACTTAACATGGGTGGAAAATGCTAG
>OOFE01009353.1:16040-42297 GCA_900323365.1 Monocentris japonica | reverse complement strand
TTTGTGACTATCCACAAAAAAATGGATGTGGGGGTGGGGGTGTGTGTGAAAGGGTTAAGTTCCCTCCCTGGTTGCATGCTGCTTTCCCTTGCTCTGTCAAGCCCCATTAAACCTGCTACACCACAGCAATATGGTGCCATCAATTACAGGCACACTGCCATCGATGCAGAGCACAGAGGAGAGGAGAGGCAGGAACACATAAACAGGACAAACGGCCACATAAAAGGCCTGGAGCTACATAAAGCCCTGCAGCCTGACTCATAGACAGTTACACACGCACGCACACACACACTCTGCAGCACCAGTGAGCTCATTTTGGTTGCAAATGGACGGAGGCTTTATTTCAAACACAAAATACTTGCGTTTCAGATTTGCTTTCATTCATGCCACCAAACACAGCGTCAGGCAGACGTCTGAAGCGGCTGAAAAACCTCAATGTGCCGACTAGGCCAGATTTGGCCGTGCTGGGGGACGTCCTTAACTGCAATGTGCTTTTACTGCCCCCATGTGATGGAAGGAAACCAATTCAGGAGGCCAGAGCATCAAATTCCTAACTTTCCCAAGTTTCACAGGTCTATTGCTGAAAGTCTGCTTCTCACAATCACAAGAGAAAAAAATCCATGAGACAGTTCTCTTAGAGTATCCTCAATCACAGGCCGTGTTCTCTAAAATGACATTGAAAAGACAATGTTTACCTGCATCTCAGGCTACTCTACATTCCTCAAGACTCCCAAAAGGGCTGTATGCACTTAACGCCAGACAAAGGAGAGGAAAAAAAAAAAAAAAAAAAACATGCTGACAACTACGCAGAGAATTATTTGTGTACCAGCAACTGAGAAACAGCTCTTCTGTGCCTTTTGCTGTCAGAGTGCCTTGAATGATTATTGGAGTTTAACTGCTTGACTCACTTTCCCCTCGCTAGGCGCAAGAACAGCAGAAATAAAAATCTTCCATTTGTTCGCTCAAGATGGAGAAAAGGATGACAATAAATTTATAATAAGACAGTAAGAGAATATTTAAGATTCAGTGTATTAAAAAAATAAGACATTGAACAGGCATTTTCATTTTACAGGCAAACATCTTTTGTGATCTCATCACAAAGTAAACATGTATAGTTTAAACTGTTCCAAAGAGCACGTGTGAGTTGGTGGCTGACATTTTTTAATATTATAACTGCACAAAAAGGCTCTACTCACTCACAACAACACTGAGCCTGCAATCAGGAAAGTAAAACAAGACAATAAATTACAAATAAAAACTACATGTTTATGAAAGTAAAGGTCCCCGGGCCGGTCTGAGCCTTAGGTAGAGGTCATCTGTGAGGAGGAACTACTGCTGCCAGAGCTCTTGGTCTTCTGCCCTCTAGTGGCGCTGGGCTGCCGCTGCACTCTCTGGCTGGAGCCTTCTCGGCTCTTCTCACCGTGGCTCACTCCAGCTTTACTGCGCACTGCTGACACAAGACGGACAAAACACACAGGATGAGAGGAATAAATAAGGGTTCACGAGTGACTTGCTGCACAAGTTCCAAGCACCGTTTGACAAATGGATCAAATCTCTAAGATGATAGAAACAAGAAAAAAAAGAAAAGAAAATCACAGCATGAGAAACTTTGGATGGATGAGTTACAGTAGGATTAGTTATCACGGTCGTTTCACATAAAGAAAAGACCTTTTCTTAATTACATTTTAAAGGACTACATCCAGCAGTACCCGTCATCACTGCACATCTGCAGCATGAACCTTTAAGTGACTAAGTGCTCTTTGACATGCACACATTTCGACAACAAACTACTTGTTGAAGTTATTTGTGTCATTTATTGGTAATGGCTGGCCTGGTACATATTTATTACTAGTGAGGCTCATTTCTATCTATACAAATTAAAGTTGCAATGCACATACATGTTATAGTGTCCCCAGAATAAAGGGCTTGGAAGTTGCTTTTTTAAAACTAGTAGTAAAAAATATATATATGTATTTTTTTTTTCAGATATGTGCAGGCATCCTCAAATTTTAGGTATTTGGTTATTTGGCAGCTCTGTTTACCACAGCTGGCTATGCTTTGCAATAACCAGTCAAAATACCAACCAATCTCACCTAAAAGGTGGTTCAGATTGCATGTGGGGGGAAAGACTAATGCAAGTACAGTATGTATGAAGTCAATATTAAGTTATAGATATCAGATGCAAGTAGTGAAAATATGTTTAAAGGTGATATGTTTGTTAAACATGTTTTATTTTTTCACTTTCTAGCCGCTTTAAAAACAAAACAAAAAAAACACTGAATATGTCCACTTGAATATCACTCACACACACACACACGATGAAGAAAACATGTCATTGTGACTCAGATCTTGGGTGTTTGACACTGGCAACTGAAAAGAGGCGAGCAAGCAGACAGAAGGTGGAGGACATAGTTCAGCATTGGGAACCTTGAGTGTGAGGAGAGCTAGCGTGTTGGGGGCCGTAGTCCGCAATCTTAGTGTTGACCCTCGTGGCTCTGGGGCCAGACGCTGAAGGCGGAGGTGCAGAAGTCTTAGGGCTCTTGCCAGAGACCAAAGTATCCTCTTCTTAAGGAAACAAAAAGGCACACACATCTAATTCAGGGGGATAAGAAAGGAATTATAAAGCAATGGCATGCAGACAGAAGTTCAGCTGCTGCTGGCGTATATTGCCCATCCAGATCCTTAGTCTTCAGTTCATTTCCATTTAAGTGGAAAAAAAAAATCACTATGGGGTGGGCTGAAGAGGGGATGGAGTTATAGTGGGGATTAGGTGGTGCAGTTACAGTACAAGCGAGGGGAAGTGGGAAGCAGAGAGGACAGGAAGGATGGCTGGGAGAGGCTGAAAGGAAAGGTCTGTCAAAAAGTCAGTAAAACAACTCTGAAAGCTGCAGACAGCATGTTCTTAGCAGATCGCAGGTTACCTTGAGCTCTTTACACTCTCATACTGTAAAGAATCCACACTCAAACGAGGGTAGAGATGCTAGTTGTGGGCGAGTGAAACGACAATGCGCAATACAATTATGCTATGGTGCATTGAACAATAATGGTCAATTTATGGTTTATTTTCACATGTTTCTGTGCAGAGCTGCACATGGAGTTTTGGAAGGGCTAGAGCCTGCAGGTTCTCTTTCCAACCAATCACTAGAGCAGGAGATGTCACGGATTAGCACACCTTCAAGCATCTCCTGCTGTAGTGAGTGGGTGGAAGGAAAACCTGCAGACGGCTGGCCCTCCTTGGCACATGATTGGACACCACTGGTCTAAAAAGGACAAATCCTGCTTCCAGATACCTTTTAGTAGATGGCATTTGATCAGTTTGGTTTTTGAGCACAAAATCTGACTGTTACACCCTCCAGCTGTTCTCAATCCTGGTCCTGGGGGGGGCGCCAGAGTACTGCTGGTGTCTATCCTACCTGGTACCCGGCATCCCAGGTCTGAGCCAGTCCCTCATTAGACCAGACTGGAATGAAAACCAGCAGGGCTCTTTCCTCCCGAGGACCAGGATTTGTGACATCATGAAGTGCCGCCACCTCTTCCTCAGACACTCACCTCTGTGCTCTGTAGGTGCCGTGGTGGTACTGGCGGTGTGGGAGGCAGTTGAAATCTCTGCCCCACAGCTATCAGCAATCCTCTGGCCTGCGCACATAGCCTTCAGAGTCTGGAAGACCGCCTGAGGTGCCACATTCATCTTCAGCAGGTCTGCTATGATCCTAGGAAGGCAGGAAGAGGAGCGGGAGAATGTGGAGTCTGTCGATATAATACACTTGCATGTTTTCTCTGGTTGTTGTTACACTTACTTGAAGACCTCTTGGTCCATGGTGATGCCTGCTGCCTGAGTTAGTTCAAACAGCTCACTTTCTTCAGCACTGAGGATCTTCTTTTTCTTCATTGCAAATTTTTGCACATTGCTAGTGACCACCAGCGCGGGGGAATCAGGGGCGCTGGGCAGCGGGCAGGGTTGTTGTGTTTGCTGCGACATCAGTACCTGAAGATGTAGCTGGGAAAAGAGGAAAACAAATATAAGTACAAGAACAAAACAATCCGTCTGACTTCCAGGTGCACTGCCTCTCCAAACATAAACATTACATTTCCTTCCACATGAACCGATAACTCAAAACCCGTTAACATGCCAAGCAACTGTCTTGCTAAAACTGCTAACATGTAATAAAATAAAATCCGTACCTTTAAACCAGCGGTGGTCGGAGTACTATGTAGCTATTCCTCCTGATTGAGCACGACGGTCAATAGTGGAACAACCAAGAAAGCTTTATGGAACAGTGGTACAGAAATGCGTCATCACTATGAGACAAGACGCGTCGGCGTAACTCCGCGGTGTTTTTGCTCCCTCAGTAAAGCCTGTCAGGCTGATGCCTCCAACAAGACTGCCAATTGCCGGTACGACTCTTTCTGCAATCAACCAACCACAAGTGAGGAGCACACTGTACCACGTGGTTGTCCTGAACCAATGAAAAAGCTGCTTTCTTGAGAACCCTGACAAACCCCAAACTTGCAAAATGCAATGGTTTGCAACGTTACATGCTTTAAGATAGCCACATATCTTGTCTTGAATATGTAGCTGCCTGGCAGCCTGCCCCTTTGCTTTGCTTCCTGTCAGGCATCTGGCATTGTGTAGCATTTTAGGATGCCTGGCAGCTACTTACTGTTGCTTGGCTTCCTGAAAAAATGTAAAAAGAAAAAGTTTTTAGTGTAAACATATTGTATGGGGAAACCTATCAAAACAATCATAAATTCAAAATTGCAGATATAATTTCAGCAGACCATTTTCAGGGCCAAAAAATGTATTTGTCTCACCCTCATTCAGTTGAAAATTTCAGCATTTATTATTATTAGTAGTAGTAGTGGTAATAGTAGTAGTAGCAGTAGTAATAGTAGTAGTAGTAGTGGCAGTAGAAGTAGTAATAATTTTGACTCATTGTGTGCAATTCTATATATTTTCTGTTAATTGTTGGCATTCTTCTTTCTTTAACATAGACTCAAACAGACATTCGGGACATTCATCATGACCGATGAACCCTTTAACTGAAAAAAATGTATTCATCTTATTAAAAGTAAATAAAGTGACTAACTCTCTTAGTATCTTCAGCAAAATCAGTGGTTTGGTTCACTAGTGACGTCTTAACACTAGACTTAACACTTAACACAGTATGAAATTATAGTCTAATTTGACTTCCTGTTGTATACTGTTGAAGGATTTGGGAGAAAGATCAGACACTACCTCCACAGGTGGCTGGGCCTACCATGAAGCCTAAACAGAGTGAAGTGTGCATTGGCTCATTGGCATTGAGTTCATTGTCACCGGTGCAAGAGTAGTGCTGCAGTACAGGGAATCCAAGGACATGAAAGTCTAGCTGGCATAGATGTGAGGGCTGGGAGGAAGTGCAGGATGCATCTGAGCAGTCTGAGCCACAGCTGCGTTCACTGTGCTGATGGGGGCCTGTGGCATCTGGATAGGCAGGACTTAGTAGTACTTTTTTTGAACAATTGTCCATGACAGGGCCCAAGACAAAGACAGACACAAACTGGCTCAGGAAGAGGTGGTGGCAGGGGTGGAGTGAATTGTGTGGCAGTAATTGATGGGTTTACTGCAGCAAAGCAATAGCATGCTGAATTTTGCATTTTGTGGCAAATAGCCTTTTATTTAAACAGCAATGTTTGGCTGCATCTAGCAGACCTGTTAAATGGAAGCTCTTGTGAGTGTTTAATGCAGGCCAATCCCAGTGTTTTAGAGACAGGTCTGACCCATAAAGACAGTGGGATTCAAGACGCTGCACTAGAATCGGAAGGCACCAAAAAGAAAAAAATCAGAAATTGAGCTAATGGCTTGCTCTACCAATTGAGCTACAGAACAACATTTGAGGTACATGCTTATGGTGCCAATTTTGTTCTCGACTGATCTTTATATTTCACTGCAACTAGTGATATGAGAAGTGAGGCCTGTGTGTGAGTGAAGTACATGGCACCTTTAGCCTACCTATATTTTAAATGTGACGAAATTGTAAGTGGTATGTTTTATGTACAAAAAATATTGTTTTCCATCCGAAAATTCTACCCATGGATTTAAAAACTGGTGGAATAATATTTAGATCTTATAATATTTATCCTACAGAATTAGAATGATCAGATTACACTGCGTTGTTGTTGTGTTACTTTGGTAGTTGCAATGAAAAATTGCAACAAAAAATTAAGTATGAAAAGCAAAAGGCCGCGACTAATGCCGAGAAAAGAAAATCAAAAATCAACTATAGAAACGTGTCCAGTAACAGAGAATCACGCACCTACTAATCCAAACGCATATGTATCCTACATACAAACGACAGGAGATACAAACATCTGAAAATAACATCAAGCAGCGCAAATCACCGTGGTGATGATGCGCATGCGCAACAAGGGAACAACTGCTCTTAGAAGTTGAAACGTTTTCGCTAAATTAAGACAGCAGACGCTTCTAATATGCTATCGGTGTCTTACCAAGAAACGACATATTGCTTAAGATAACGAAATTAAATGCGTTGCACAAAGAAAAATATCGAGCCCACTCTCGGTCACAACAGAAGCCGTGTTGTCTGCATAAAGATATTCAAGCAAATGCGGAAGTAAGTGCGACGTTACGCTCTCGCTTTATCATATTCTTCTCAGCGGTAGTTAGAGAATGGCCGCTGCTGCAGGGATAAACAAGCAGGGCGCCGTAGCGACGATGGAGACCTGTGTTCGACACGGGAGGGGGGCAAGTGGAGGCACAGTCAAGGTTGTACTATTATTACTAATAAAAAAAAATAACTTGACGTTTGGAATGGCTATATTGCTTGATTAGCTTGCACGAACGGTCGACAGCAGGTTTGCCTTCGTGGCTTCTGACTTTGGGTGAACGCTGCTGCGTTGGCGTCAGTGTGTGCCAAACAATGATGCTGCATAGCATTAAAAAACGCTATCTCTAAAAGTTGTATCAGAAGAACATGCCATGTCATTATTACAAAGTCAACTTAGCTAGATGTCTGCATACATGTGATCGGTAAATACTTGGCCTGTGTGCCTCCCTGCCTGCAACATGCTAACAACGTAGTTCACCATCGCCAGTAGGCTAGCCGTCGTTGATGTGCCAGTTTAGAGAGGTGCACTGCAGCTCCTGCGTGTTTTAGTTCAGTTGCGTGAACAAAGTTGAGTTGAGAATCGTAAACGTTGCTATTTATTGTGCATGCAACTTGTTTTTGAAGAGTGCTGAATAACCGGCAACAAATGTTCTGTCCAATGCCCCATACCGAGACTAGGGGCAGCAATCAAGGGGGGGCTGACAGCTGAGAAATTATGAGTCACTGGGGCTGCAAAGGTCTTGGAACCATCTGAGTAGCCTCAACAGTAATGAAACAGATTCCCGGTCAGTAAACGGGCTAGTTGATGCTTAACATAGATGAAATGCTTTCATGTTTGATGAGTCCTTATCAGTCTAATCAACTCTCCTTTCTTCTGACAGTGATTCTGGTCCCATGTAGATAAACACATAGAAAATGTGGAATAGATGGCAGCTACTGAATTCTCCTTGGGTTACTATTCCTAGTATCAAGAGTAGTCTCACTTGTTAATCCAGCTGCAGTGACCGACAGAGAAAAGGCTTACAGTCAGCTGATATTGGTGTTTAACTAATTCTGACCAATCACATTGTGTGTTCATTTATAGGTGCTAGAGTGTGGGGTGTGCGAGGACGTCTTCTCTCTCCAGGGGGACAAGGTCCCTCGCCTTTTGCTCTGCGGTCACACAGTGTGCCATGACTGTCTTACCCGGCTGCCCCTCCATGGCAGAGCGGTCCGCTGCCCCTTTGACAGACAGGTCACTGAGTTGGGTGAGTTTCCAGCCTGATATAAAGCGGATAGTACAGTACCATGAAAAAGATGTTCTGCTTTTTCTATACTGAATTTACTGAATTTGGTCAGATCTCTCTGTACGATGTTGTAGTTTATCAAGGGAGTCTGAGAGGACACAAATGAGAAAGTTTGGTGCTTCTGCTATTTGTTTGATGTGCAACGTAATCAAATGTGTAATCTCAACCAGCCCCGTCCAACATGAATCAGACAAGCTCTTAATATTACAGTCATACTGTAGGCACAAAGCTTCTAGAGGCGTATAGGACCACGATAAAAAGAAATAAAATAATTGCTGGCATTTGTCAGACTGGAAAAGGTTTCATAACCATTTCCAAGGCTTTGCAGCTCCACAGAGCCACATTCAGAGACGTGTTCAGGGTTTTTCCTGGCTCAAAAAGAAGCTTAGGTGGTCCTTAAGTGCAGCCGGTGTGGCTTTGTCATTGCACCCATACCCCCTTCAATTCCAATTTTATGGTTCTTTAGACACCAGTTTTTGGCATAGACTAACATAACACTGTCCTAGTTGATGCATTCTTTAGCTTTTCAAATCCAGTTGTATTCATTTCAAGGCTAAGAGGACCAGAACATGCGCGTAAGTTTGTCAATATGAATTCATCCCCTCATTTGTTCCCAACAAGGATCTTAGCTAGCAAAATGCTTCAGCTGGGTAACATTTTTTTGTTTTCAATCAATTAATTAAAACATCAATGACACGAACCACATATCCTCTTGATTCTGCTGCTGCAGCACAAAGTAGCACTATGCTGCTTGATTTCTAAACCAACCGAAAGAACTACTACTGAGTGCGAGAGAACTCGTATTTACGATTTTGAACAAACAAACTCGGGAATAGGCGCTTACAAGACACACTTGAAGGCAGCATCAGGCATTGCTAGCCAAGCCATTTGAGAGAAGCACACTATGTGAAAAGAAAAGCAGAAGCGTGTATAAAGATGTAAGTACGATGGTTTACCACAAGTGATTTATGGTGTAGTCGTGTCTGAGTTGAGGCTCTAGTTGAGTCTTTTTAAATGTATTAAGGTGGGTTGGATACAGAGGCGTTCCTTATGTATACAACCATTAACGACCATACCACACAATGCCAAACAACGCTCAACTTGGCTCAGTACAACAAAGTTGAGCTGACCTTGGCCTGCTACCCAGCTAGTGTGCTTCCTTGCTCGCTCACTTGCTCCTTGCACTACCTGAGACATTTTCCTAACTGCTCTTTCAAAGCTCCGTCCTTGAATGCCCCAATCGGAACTTTGCTAAGATCCCTCAACAACAAACTTCCACTGGCCTTCTTCCCTTAGAAACTGCCCTAGCACACCTTATCACCTCCTCCTGATGATTGATATCCTCGACTACCATTTTCCTTTTTTCTAATGGCGTTGCTCTACTCCCTGCACACAGCCCTTAACCCCCTCTCCCATGTTGCACCTGGCCTACAATGTCTCTGTGTCTAAGTGCCTGTGTTTGCTGCACTGCCTCTTTTGGGTTCCACTTCTAACTGTGGGCACTACACTCCAATCCATTAGTAGGGGAACCTCATAAACTGTCAACGGCCACATCAGCAGAGGCAACAATCCAAACTGCAGGCACCACAGTTTTGATTTTCCTGACTTGTCTATACCAGTAGTCCCTCATATCTTCCTGCCTCACCTCCTGAACTTGATCCTTATCACTTGGTCTTGCATTATACCATCTTCCTAAGCTTTTGACTTGTTTCTCTAACACTGTTAAAACCACGTCTTCATCTATAACAAACCTTTTGTCTACCACCTTCCCTTTGATGATAGATACTCCTTGACTTACTTGGCTTCATGTTCAACTTGGAGCTGTCAAAGTCATAGTCATCCTATCATCTATAGCGCCCTGATGGGTGGGAGGCTCAGTCTACCCTGCAGCCTTTCCCCACCCACTACCCACTTTGATGCTCTAATGATGACAAAAACCCACTTTGACTGATCGTAATGGTCGTTGTTTAGCTATTCTTTTACTTCTTTTGTCTATATCGCCCACACCTAAATAAACCCCACTGACATGTTGTGGCAGGACCCTTTTGAGCAGTTCATGCTCAAAAACACACAAAGGTCACTGATGTGAAGCAGCTCTGCATGGGAGTGGGTCAGAATTCCTCCATGGCGGTGGAAGAAACATCAATTATTACAGAAAGCATTTAATGGTTGGTTAGTTGCTGCTAAAGGTGATGTAACTGTTCTGAGGAGGCAATTAGGGAACTGTAAATGGATTTTCACTTCTTTTTGACTCTTAGTTAACCTTTATCGAGGCTGAAAATGTTTACAGTTCTTTTTTTTTTTTTTTTTTTAAAAAGATTATTTTTTTGGCATTTATTTGACAGTCAGTAGAGAGAGACAGGAAGGATCAGGGGAGATGACATGTGACACAGGTCCCAGGCCGGCTTCAAACCCAGGACGTCACGGTTATGTAGTATGCTCCTAAGACCACTGAGCCACCAGGACGCCCTAATGTTTACAATTCTATGTCATTGTGCCTTGAAGTGTTTTCTTTTTTCTATTTTGTTAAGGGGACTCTGGTGTTTGGGGGCTGAAGAAGAATTTTGCTCTGCTTGAACTCCTGGAGAGACTCCAGAATGGCGCCACCAACCAGTCAGGCATGGCAGAGGATGCGCTGAAGGGCATGGGAGAAGTAAGACTGTTGAATTTAGACTGTGGCAAGTGATCTATCATCTTCACACGAACGGTACCCTTCATTCTTGGAATGATCTACTTTTCTTCTAGTGTATAATTCGATGCGACGAGGACGAGAGCCACACGGCCTCCATGTATTGCACTGTGTGCGCCACCCACCTGTGTGCCGAGTGCTCCCAGCTCACCCACTCCACCCGCACTCTGGCTAAACACCGTCGTGTGCCTCTGGCTGACAAGCCTCACGAGAAGACCCTGTGCCCACAGCATCAGGTTCACGCCATTGAGTTTGTCTGTCTGGAGGAAGCCTGCCAATCAGGGCCTCTCATGTGCTGTGTGTGTAAGGAGTATGGCAAGCACCAGGGGCATAAGGTAAGGAAGTAGATAAAAACAAGATATAGTACTTAATTTCATATTAGATTTCATCATACAGTCAAATCAAAGACATGAACAAAGCCCTTTTTTCCCCCCAGCATGCTGTTCTTGAGACTGAAGCTAATCAGATCCGTGCATCCATTTTGGACATGGCCCACTGCATCCGCACCTTCACAGAAGAAGTGTCTGAGTACTCCAGGAAGCTGGTGGGAATCGTGCAGCAGATAGAGGGAGGAGAGCAGATAGTGGAGGACGGGGTTGGCATGGCACACACTGAACATGTAAGAGATGAAACTCGTTGAGAAACTAAGAGTTGACTGAATCATTACATTTTTTCTCCACTAATATCTGACATTTGATTTACAGTGAGACTTTAACGATTTTACTTTTCCTGTCATAAACCTCTTCTCTGTGCCTTCACCAGGTCCCGGGCACAGCAGAGAGCGCACGCTCCTGTGTCCGGGCATACTTTGCGGACCTCCACGAGACTCTGTGCCGGCAGGAGGAGATGGCACTGAGCGTGGTGGACGCTCATGTCAGGGAGAGGCTGATCTGGCTGAGGCAGCAGCAGGAGGACATGACCATCCTGCTGTCTCAGGTCTCCACCGCCTGCCTGCACTGCGAGAAAACACTGCAACAGGTAGGAGATATGATGTTTTGTTCACTTTCCTGAACAAAGACTGTTGTCTAAAAACTGCTGTCTGTCAAGGATAAATCAAAATGCTGCTGCTGTCACAATTAAAGGAACGGTTTGTTACTGGAAATAATATACATGCAATGCAGGGTTATGCCTGACCTTGTTTTTCCCCTCTACCCTGTTGTAGGATGACTGCAGAGTTGTGCTGGCAAAGCAGGAGATCAACTGTTTGCTCGAGACTCTTCAGAAACAGCAGCATCAGTTCACTGAGCTGGCGGATCACATTCAGCTGGATGCTGGCATCCCCGTCACCTTCACTAAGGTACACACTGTCCTTGCTCATGTTCATTCCTCTGTGCTACTGCCTAGAAACAGGCATTGATACAGTAGGTCAAGCAAAGATTTCTTTGCTTGACCCACTGTGGGTGGCGCACACAGTGCAATACAGAACTTCAACTTTATTTATAAAGCGCTTTACACAAAACATGTTTGCACCAAAGAGCTTCACAAAAACATGGAAAAAGAGGCTCACAAGGTCCACGGCTTTGGAAAACACACAATAAAATAAAATGTATAGTAATAATAATATCAAAGTAAAAATATCAAATCAAGAATGAGAGCAAATAGTGTATTTAAAAGAGCAAGTTGGACACATTTAAAGGCCAGGGAGTAAAAATAAGTTTTCAGTCTATTTTCTTTAAAGCTTCAGTAGATTCAGCTGGTCTAATGCTTTGTGGAAGGCTGTTCAACAGTCTGGGTACTTTAAAACCAGATTGAAATATTTCCAGAATGTTGTTTTGGTTTTAAAAAAAAAAACAATCATGATTGTGAGTACACTGCTTCCTTCAATGCTTTAAATAAAAAGGAGGTTTTGACATGGGTCTGAAATTGTTTGGGATTGTAGGGCTGGACTACTGCATGTTTCAGACAGGGTGGAACAGAGTTAGTGGTCAAGGAGTTATTTATGATGGATACAATACTTGGGCCAACTGTACTAAAAACCTTGTTTTCTCAAGGACAGATAGGCTAACGGGGTTAAAGTGGTTTAGCACAGCACAGTTTCAAGGAGATGTGGTTAGCTTTGCAGAAATAGCTAAAATGTTTGATCTTATTGTTATTGACCTTATTTATGATTTATTAATTTGTGAATTGTTGTACAGACTTCTTGGGAGGACTCAAGGCTGGAGGAATGGGGTGGGTTGATTGCTGAATTTATAGTATTGAAGTCGACTCGGGAGTTATGTCTGAGTTTGGCAAAGATTTCCTTTTGCATCCTTAACTGCCTGCTGGTGTTTGATTTAAAATTTCGCAATGTGCTTTGAGTCTGTCTTTGTTCCATTTTCGTGGAAAGTGTCTGCACTCTGTCCCTACGGCTCTAGTACGATCATTTATCCAGGGAGCGGGACAGATTTTAAATGTATCTTCTAAAAGGAGCAGTGGAGTCTAAAATGGTTTAACGAGTGCTACTAAAAAAAGATTCGCTCGTGTATTTTAATGAATAAAAAAATAAAATCGGTGACGGGTGCTGAGCTAAACTGTTCAGAGAACTTAGTGGCCGTCGAGGGGTTCGGGACGCAGGAGCAAAGAGGTGCATTAGGTTTAAGAGTGAGGAGAGGCAGTACAAAATCAAACAACAGCCTTATGATCAGACACACAGACTCACTCAAATGTTAAGGGCTGCAGTTAATTCCAGTATATAGCTCGTAACAGAATGGGTTATGCTTTGCAGGACAACCGGGTCCACATCGGTCCAAAGATGGAGATCCGCGTAGTAACTCTAGGACTGGACGGAGCTGGGAAAACCACCATCCTCTTCAAGCTGAAACAAGACGAGTTCATGCAGCCCATTCCAACCATCGGTAAAGGCATTCACAACAACCATCAGCTGATTGGTCCATTCAGTGATGCCGTGTGATTTTTCAGTTACAAGATTACAAATGTGTTCAGCGTTGTTCTTTACTTTAGTTTTCTTTAACACAACGTTCTTTCTTCAAGGTTTCAATGTGGAGACGGTTGAATACAAGAACTTGAAATTCACCATCTGGGATGTGGGTGGAAAGCATAAGCTCCGACCTCTCTGGAAACACTACTACCTGAACACGCAAGGTATCTGCTGTGCTTTATTTACACAAGTACCATCTCACAAACAAAACAACTCAAGATAACAATCCACAACAAACTAAATGACAACAAAATAGCTGATAAAATAGCTGTCTAGATTTCACAGACATTCAATATACTGTGCAGCATTTTTAGTATGGAAAGATATTTTTTTTTGTTTGTTCTGTTTTGGTGGGCTACAAAAAAAAATTCAAAATGCAGTTATTTGGAAGTTTTGTGAGCTCAAACCACATCTTACTACCTGGTCAAATTTTTGTACATTAAATAAATGCATCATTTTTTTAAAAAAATGAATCATTTCAATGAGCAAAAATTGCCACAGGGGATGCAAAACACTATCAATTTGTTCTCTGATCATTCTCATGTCTGGGCTGAATGTTCGGGCTCACTGCTAGGAGAAAGAATTACAGAATATGCCTCGACTTCACTTGCATAGCAGAGAGATCGAGCAACAACTGTTGTCGTAGAAAGATAGAAGCTCTATGAACCACTGCAGGGAAATAGGAGTGTTGTTAGCAGTATGTTATGATCCAGCATAGTAAAGATACAAAAATATAATGGAGTAATAAAAGATGTTGAACTACAAAACTTGCAAAGCGGTCAAAGCATTGTGCAGCTGGACAGTCGGCACAAATGAACCCTTAAAGCACAAAGCCTTAGAAAATCTCAGTAGAATGCACGCCTGGAAATAGTTTCGGTTCATCGCTTTCGCCACTGAGTCCAGGCCGAGCCCAGCCCTGTGACAGAAGTGGCCTTTCCCTCCAACATGCTCATCCTTTGTGTTCCCTCAATCGATGTTGTCCTCCTCCTTCCTTGTCCGCCACCACTTTCTAAGAGAACATGCAGAGAACTCTTTTTGCACAGAAAAACCGTATCCTGCTCAGGCCTTTATTGTGTAAGGTGCCAGTATTTGCAAAGTAGTATTGAAATCAGCCTTTTGACTGTACAGTGACTGTGACTCAGTGCACCATCTGTACCTTCCCAGATAGTAACGGGAGGGTGATGATTTCTATTTACTTCAAGATCACTGAAACTATATATCTCACTGCACTGAGTCCAATCCTGCTGAGATCCATTGAAGTGACCGAATGACAGTTTTGCTAGAAGAATTACCAAAATAAAATAACAAATGTAGCAAGAAAAACTGAACTTTTAGTAAAAACCCAAAGATTAAGTCCAATGTATGGGGCGCCTTTTAAGACTTTGCAGCACGACACTTAAAAACTCGACGAGGCAGTTAATAATGTGCCCAGCTTTATCTGTCTGAATAAAGTGGCTATAGGTTCAGGTTGAACGTCATCAGCCCTATCTCTTGTCTATGTGCAGCGGTGGTGTTTGTGATTGACAGCTGTCACAGGGACAGGCTGATGGAGGCCCACAGTGAGCTGGCCAAGCTACTGACAGAGAAGGAGCTGAGAGATGCCTTATTGCTCATCTTTGCAAACAAGCAGGTACTGCACACGTATCCCATGCCATACATGCACATACACACTATCACTGAGATATGGATAGATATTTTCAATATGACTTTCAGTGTTTCCGCTGAAACACTCTGGCAATGGTGTGCCACTGCAAAATGTTTCACTCCTGTGGGATTTCACAATTTGCTGAAATGTTCAGTCTGCTCTACTCCCTCCCAGTCTGTCACCGCTGCTGCAAAATTTCCCAGGCAAATACTGAAATTGGTTGAGTGACAGAACTGGGCGTCAGTAAAGAGCTTGTATTTAAAAGTAGCATATTATTCCCTCTGCAGGATGTTCCCGGGGCTGTGTCCGTGGAAGAGATGACGGAGCTGCTGAGCCTACACAAGCTGTGCTGCGGGAGGAGCTGGCACATCCAGGGCTGTGACGCCCGCAGTGGGATGGGCCTCCACGAGGGGCTGGATTGGCTCTCCAGACAGCTGGTGGCGGCCGGCGTCCTCGACGTAGCCTAAGCGTCACCTCCCTCCACATCACTCCTTTGGTCTTCACTATTCCCTGATGACTTACGTTACCAAGCCCCAACCTGAGATCCCTTTCCCCAACCGTTCCGACCACCACCAACCCTAAACTTTAAGATGAGCAGGCATCTAGACTGTGGCTTTAAACCTGCCATCGATTATTTTTCATCACCCAGAACTTCTCAGTTGTCCACAGTAGCCCTCTCTCCTCATCCCTCCTTGTTCCTGCACCATTGTGATGAACTTGGTGGGTACCATTCTTTATCTAGCATCAGATGGGAGAAATGAGAGCAAAGGGATGAAACCTACACAAACTGAGAGGCTGTCTGAGCAAAGTCTGTCCTACCACACTCACACCCACCCCATATCACCATCCATCATCATATTGATCCTAACCTACAGGAAGTTGACTCACTAACCCTAAAAAATTGAGGATTCTTGGAAACTTAATATCCTTGGTAAGACTACATACTTTCACCCACAATGCTAAGTGTACAAGGCAGCTTATTCCATGGTCTTAACACGTTGCATATTGTTTTTTCGTTGCTCTAAACCTTTTAGGAGACGAGTTGTGCATCTGGCATCTATAGCTAGTTGGCTTAAGTCCAGTAAAATGTTAGAAAAGCTCCTTGTGCCCTTACTAAGTAAATTGTATCTGTATTTTGTACCCCATATGTTACTCATCATAACCACCATATGTGACAAGTTACAACTAAGTTATAGTTACAAAACAACTGATCAGATTACCTCCAGTGAAATCCAATTTATTTGGAGGTAAACAAGATAGACACATTTGCCCAGATCAATATATATATTAGGTGGTAAATTAAACCAGAGGGCTTGCTGCCAGTTGGCCAGATCAATACCTGTCCTGTGGTTGTATACTAAAGGTCAAATATCCTGATTTTGGTTGTTCTCACTCTGCCTTGACATCTTATGTAAGCAATAGGAATTGATGTTTTATGGAGAAAACTGAGCATCTTTCAGTTGTCTTGTGTACAGGTCTTTGAGTGTATGAGCCTATTTAATGCCACAGCTGGTCTTGACATGGCACACCAGTTGATCTTTTTGGGTTGATAAATGTACACTGTTTTGGTTTGAATGTAGTGTTTCTGTTGCAGAACAAACAGTTTACTGAACTTATTTATGAGTGGGATGGGGGACGTCACTTTGAAATGAGGCTGTTGTGAGAAATGAAGTTTATACGCGCCAATTTTTGCCTCCGTTTTGTGGAGTGTCTTGCACGCAGAATGCACTTATCTGCTGCTTCTTTCATTTGGAAGCAAATGAACTATCTGCTGTTTATTAGAAGTATTAAACTCATCGCAAAAAAAAAAAGCCTTGTTAAAAAAAAAAAAAAAAAAAAACATTAATCTCATGAGTCCTGTTTTAGCTGTCTGGAGTGGTTATGACATGTTACAACACCTTTAAGACTTCGATATCAAAGTACATGTGAAATTTAAGCATTAACCGAACACTGACACCTGTTGGTTATCGAGGAGCCATCACTTGGTTTTGAATTCATTTCTCATTGCTATGTAATGTTTACTACTTGTATCTATGTTTAACAAAAAAAAAAAATGCATGCGTGAAAAGCCTTTCCCTACTCTAGAGGATTTCTCAATTTGTGAAAATCATCCATTTGTTTTTGAAACATGTAGAAGCACAGTGCACATCAACACCTTTGTTACCAGTGGACTTGATAATGGCTTTTGTAAGTTATTCAGAATTAATGTGATGCTGTGAAATAAAAAAATGACCTTATGTGACTGGTTAGTGGCCATTTCTTTAGGGTGCAAACGCCTAGTGGATTCTGTTGCTTGACAATCTACCGTGGGTCTTTGCACTGATAAATGTAGCAGACTCATGTATTTTCAGAGTGCAACTACATACAGAGCTGTATATTACATAAGTTCAGTCTTTGCTTAGTAACAGGACAAAAACTCTGCAGTGGTGCAACTAACAACTCACATTTTGAACAGGCTTGCTTGGAGGTGTGGGCAGTTACAGATGTTGCTGATAATACAAGCAGACTCATGAACGCATTCTTGAATAACTCACAACTTAATTCAGTAAAAAAAAGGCTTTTGTTTTTTTTGCACAGGACATGACAAAGAAACATGATCATTTTATGGTGATGTTGATGATACTGATGTCCTCATACGGTTTGTCGGTCTTGGGGTTAACTTTGACATTGGAGATCCTCTGGACTACCTCCATGCCTTTTGCACTCCTTCCAAATACTGTGTGCTTGTTGTCCAGCCAAGGCTGAAAAATACAAAAGCACACGTTGACACAGAATTAAAAGTAGAAAAAAAAAAAAGTCACAGGTAAGTTTGCCATCACACAACACCTACTGAGGAAACTTACAGTGGGTACAACAGTGATGAAAAACTGTGACCCGTTGGTGCCGGGGCCTCCGTTTGCCATGCTGAGTGTGTACGGGCGGTCATGTCTCAGCGTGGCATGGAACTCGTCCTCAAACTCTCCCCCCCAGATGCTCTCGCCTCCCATGCCCGTGCCTGTGGGGTCTCCCGTCTGAATCATGAAACCCTGTACACAAGCGAGATGAGACAAACATTGAGCAAGGCTTAAATACATGTCGCGTGAGGAGGTGATGACTTACTGACAGAAGAAAATAACAAACAACCTTTCTGATAAAAGTGTATGGTGTTAAATTTACCTTAATAACTCTGTGGAATATGTGGCCATTGTAGTAACCATTCCTGCTGTGAACACAGAAGTTCTCCACAGTTTTGGGACATCTAAGAAACATGAGAAGAAGAACAATCAAAAATGTAAAAAAAAAAAAAAAAGCTCCAAAGCACAAAGAGTCATTATCTGAGAAAAAACCAGGATGGATATTAATAACTGCAATGGGAATTGTGAACAAAGCCATGATGCTGGGAACCTACTCGACAGGAAAGAGCTTGATGTGGATGTCTCCCATGGTGGTGTGGATGATGGCACTGTCAGACACTCTCTTGGGGCCCTCGGCCTGCGTGGCGGCCATCACCTCTTCCTTTGAGGGCTTCTCATTAAAGATGTCTCTGTCTGAGTCTGCGCTCTTGGTATCCTCCGGCTCCCTCTTCGAGAACTGAAAGGAAATAACGTATAAATGTATAGAATACAAAAAAAAATGTAGCCGTTTCATCTTCATGTCAAGCTATCTCACCATGTAGAAGCGGTTCTTCTTGAACGCCGTGCAGAAGATGGTGGGATCTGGCTCTGAGTTCTGTAAGGCAGGGTTGTCAGATGCCTTCATCTCAACAGTGGGAGCCACCTGTGTGGCCTTTGCTATCCCCTGGAATAGGCTCAGCTGCACCACACGGATGTTCTCCAGTTTCCCCAGGATCCGCACGCATCTGGGGAGGCAGTTCAGGAAAAAGGGTTTTGATATTTTATAAAATATATTAAAATAACGTCATGTGACCACCACCATTTATAATGTACCTGTTGGTTTCCACATTGATGACCTTGATTCCCAGCATTGTCCCGTAGAGGACAAAGTGACCCGTCTCATCAAAGATGATGTTGGTCAAACGGATACCGTCCACCTTCTCCAGTTCCCTTTCCACAGCCATTCGCCTCCCAAACTCCATGTCAGGCAGCTGCTGCCTCATCTGCTGCAGCTCTGTGAACATCTAGTGTATAAGGTGTGATAAGCATAAGTCAAGTAAATTAGCCATATTGGTAGTGATCCAGGATGAAAGAGCTGCTGGAACTTACTGTTAAGGATTCGTCAAACACCCTCATCAGTTTCCCTGTCAGGAAGCGGAAGATCCTGACTTTCCGATCAGAGGCAATGGTGGCCATTTTCTTACCATCGGAAGAAAATGCAAGGCTGGTGGGATAGGTTTTAGTTTTTGCAAACTCATACAAGTCTGTGTCTGTTTTGTATTCCCAACCCACGTGCTTAGGGAACTTGAATTCATTTGGCAGGCCAGTCCAGTATTCCAGCATTCCAGCTTTATCAGCAGAGACGATGACCCTAAATTTGGGATTTAGGCGGATTTGGGACAGCGGCGAGGTGTGCATCTTGTCGAAGATGTGGAAGGGCTCGTTGCTTCCCCGTCCATCGTAGACAAAGATCTTTCCAGTGGATTTTTCTGAGCAGGCCACGGTGGAGATAGCATCCCCAGGGTTGTATATCCATTCACACTGGCCTGGGTGAAAACTGCACAGCGAGAGGCCATATCAAAATTAGGTTAGGTCACACTGGTAGAGAGCTATCACTGCAAGGTTGTAATCTGATCAAATATACGTTTCTGTCTGGAGGATTTAAACTTACCCCAACTTTAGCATATTGATCATGTCAAAGTTGACAACATCAAACACTTTCATGGCCTGATCATCGCCAACAGAACAGAAAAGGGCACCTTCAGCACTGACAGCAATGCATTCTATCACACCTGCAGAAAATGATACAACAGCTTCATTGCCATGCATGTAAAAGGAGGCCACTATCTTTTTCCTCCTGGTCACAAACTTTAGATACAGAACATTGTGAGATAATATCCGTCCATGTGATGAACTTAATTCATACCAAGATGGCTGCGGAAGTGTTTAACAAACTCTATTCCCTCCTCCTCCTTCTTCTTCCAAAACTTGACGTGCCCATCCTGGCTGGCTGTTATAATGAAGTCTGTCCTGAAAGGGGAAAGATTCGTTTGAATACAGTATGTAACACTTGACACGTACATGATGGATAGGTTTGGATAGATCTTGTGTCAATTCAACGTGTTTTATTGACCCATAAATAAAGAGAAGTGCCCAATACCACGGTGTTGTGCTGTCTGAAAGTCGATGAAGACACTGCGTAGCCTCCTGGTGAGGCAATGCTAATGCTAACATACTTGAATAAGCACTTACTTGGAACAAACAATATGTGTGATAACGTCTCTGTGCATGTAGCTTCGTTCATACATGGCAGCTGATGGGAGGTTGTCCAGATAGACACGCTCAAACTCCAACACTGAGAAAATAAACAATGTTGTCACGTTAGCACGTTTTGCTCTGGTCTTAGGAGGCGTCGTAGGGGGAAATAGTTTGGTTTAGTTGATAACTAGACCCCAAAACTAACCTTTCCTTTTCTTGGTCTGTGTAGCTTCGCTCGGCAGGGGCCCGACCCATTCATCATCTTCTCCAGCACCTTCTCTTCCCTCACTTTCATCTATTTTCCGTTTTAAGTCCACATCGTTTGCAGCCACCGCCATTGCTGCCGCTGTTACTGTTTCTTTCACGGCTACCGTACTTCCGTTGGCGCGCTGTACCTCCTCCTTCTTCTTCTTGCTGTAAATTTTCAGTAGACTAGACACTGCAATTGCGCCTTGCTGTCACCCTGAGGTTGATAGGATCAGAGCTCTCACCATTGCTAACCTGTACCACTTCTACACTCCACTCCTGCCGGGAAGTAACTTGGAGGAGAGGAGAGAGCAAGGGAAAGTGGAAGCTATTTGGGACAGTTTATTTGTGGCCCTATCATAACTGATGTAGCCGGGACTGCAGTGGGACCCATTTTCAGCCTGGGAGTTTCATTCCTCAGACCAGCCAGGCAGAACGACAAAGAGGGCCAACATGCCGAAATAGACTTACGTGTTTGTCCACTCTATACACACATATCATGAAATACCCTGAATCCCCAAAGCCACCCATGTAATTATCTGCCTTTTTTTTGCCGCTGGGATTTTCAACAGTATGCCTTCAGAACATATGTCTGAGAAAAAAATAAACTATTTTTATCATTTTCTTATCCCACAACTATATTTTTATTTGTCAGCAATAACTGTACATAATGCTAATGTATAAGGCAAGTAAGTTTCCCTGTTCCCTTGTTGTCATTTTCCTTTTAAGAGATGTGGTTTTACTGTCCTAAATACATTACCTTTTATACTAATCTCTAATGTTAATCTCTCTTGTTTCAGGTTAATCTATCGCTTTTTACCTTTACAGTATACATTTACTATGAATGAAATTTATTTTGAACTGGAATGCTGTCTTGTCCTCAACTGTTGAACCTATTTATTTGCTTTATCCCGAGGACCTCCCCTCTTGTATGTTTACCCATACGAGCTTATAGCCCATGTCACACAGAATTTAGGGTTGATCTTGTGTGAAATCTTTAAGCAAAGGAGTTGTCAAGCTCAAGTACACTATCTTTCCTTTTAAAATAATAATACGGAAGTAGTTGACAGCTATTTAGCGCGTACCACCAAACTTTCCCGTTGGGTGATTTTTAAGCCTTGTAAAATATAACGTTGGCAGGTATTGTGAAAAATAAATCGCTGGCAAAAACATATACTTGTCAATCCTGCAACAATTCTTATTCTTTAGCTCAGAAATATCTTTGTTTTTATGATTTTATCTAATTTACACGAGTTAGCTGTAGTGGAAATGCGGTGGTTTGTTGTTTCTAAGGGTTGATTATAATGAAACACTCGGATCAAACCAACATACAATTTTAGGGGAGTTCAAATTATAGCGATGTATTTATCTGTCGCCAAAACATTTATTACACTGACAGCTGTGAAAATAACTGATTTGTTATTAATTTTTAAAAACCCAAAAACACATTAAACCATGGTTATCGAAGTAAACCATAAAGATAAAAAATATTCCTAATTAGTATCCCCATATGCTAGAAGTAAACAATACGATCACGTGTGTTGCCAATATGGCTGTAGACACCAAAGTATGATGTTTGATACTTTTAAAGCAAGCTAACATAACAAACATTAGTGACATTTCTTCACTTCTCGCGCTAAACGTTTCAGTCATTGTATGAAACCTACTTTTCTTGCGCTACCAAAAACAATCCCAGCGGCGGAATGAGCAATATTTACATTCAAGAGCCACCAACAAATGGAAAGGTGAGCGCGAATCTTTGCAATTTCAACTGTTAGCACAACATCGTACTCAGGCCCGACAACGTTGTCCACCAAGAGGCTTAAACACATATTTTACTGTTTAGACACATGTTCACATAGCCCCGCGAGAAGGAGAACGGCATGCTCCGTTCTCTCTTGTGTGGAGAGTGCGTCACGCCAGACTGAGTTTATTTTTAGACCTTCTAGTATATTCTGGTCAATGCAGCATACACATACACCACCAATTATTATTATTCCACTAAAATCTTTGCTCGCTGCCGTTCACCATAGTGTTTTTTTAATGGAAGAACATTGTTGAAGTAACTTACGAACCAATTATGAAAGTAGACATTTTTATTGAAATGTGCACTGATTGGTGTATTGGTTATACGCCGAATTGAAGAGTGGCTCTTGGCGACTTGTAAAGGATTGTAAGTCATGTCCTAACGGGTTTGCAGCTTTGCCAATAAGCAAGGCAACATTAAACTAACAGATTTTTTTGAATGGAGTTTGAGTGCCATTTTATCCACCCAAGGGGGGCTGAACGGTCCTTAAAAGTATCCCCAACAGGGTGATCCATTATTCCAGAACTACAGTGTCACTCTTTCTTTTTTTTGTTGGCTAGATTATCTGGGGAAAACATGATCTGAAATCTTTAAATAACATACATTGTTTGTGATCTTTTCTTAGGTCCTGCTGAAGACCTCAGCAGGTGACATTGACATTGAGTTGTGGTCCAAAGAGGCTCCTAAAGCATGTAGGAACTTTGTGCAGCTGTGTATGGAAGGTAATAACCGATCTGCTCAAGACTGCTCATGATGGCAAAATCAGTCACCCTGACCTAGTCTGCCTCAGTCTTCTGAGGTCTCATAAAATGTGTGTGCTCCATAAATACATGCTAAATGTTGTATATGACAATTTCTGCACACAAGTTGAGATTTACAGAACCTATATCTAAGCCAGCAAGGATAGCCACAGTCCAGGCTATTGAAAACAGGGAATGAGAATCTGTTAACCCTGATCTGAAAATGGTGCTAGATGGGCTAAAAGGAAAAGTTATAATAAACTATATAAAATACAGGATTGTATGGATGATCATTGAGTCAAAAAGTTTGGAATTTACAGAGAAACGGGTATTCCAACTAAAGTTGTCTAGGTGACTGCAAGATATGTAATGACTAGTGCAGGAGAGGCGGCAGTCCAAAAAGCAGTGGAGGAAGGCATCAGAGAAGGCACTACCGAGAAGTAAATGAGATTAGATTAAATTTTCATGATCCCCTTGGGGAAATTGGGTCACTGCAGAGAACAGGATATAGCTAAGAATAAGACAAGCACAGGGTACTGAAGACTAGAACAAACTAGATTAGGTACAATTTCAGAAGAAAATGTCAGTGCACTTAATGACAAAGCAGTGTGTGTGTGTGTGTGTGTGTGTGTGTCTGTGGGTAAGTGAACAAACTGCCTTAAATACAGAGGGGGCAGGTGGATGGAGTGAAAGAAACAGACAGAGAGAAAGGGACAAAGCTGCATGTGTGAGAAATGGCACCACCACCATGAACATTGCTTCATTAGTGTCTATTGGGAAAATAAAGTAAAAATATCTCAAACTGTACGATGGCTCGCTTAGGAAAGTAATAGCAACCTGCTTCACAATAAGTAATAAGTAAATAAGTAAAATAAAGGAAAAGCTGTAGGAGATGCAGTGACAAAATGTATAATAATACATATGTGTAACAGTAGTAATTACAAAACAAACATGTTGAAGATAATGCAGCCAATAAATCAAGTTACTGTCTCTTCACTGATGGATTTACAGCATTGGATTTAAAGTGCATTGCTAGGTATTCACATTTCAGTGAGTATAAATGGGTGAATATACTGTATGTACAGAAATGTATCCAGATGTGCAAACAAGCTATTCACAAAGTCAGATTTAAGGAGGAAGTACATCTATAGAAAGATGTAAATCAGACAGGAGTAACAAGCAATATCTGCAACGGCCCCTGGAACATCTATTTATTGTCTCCAAATATGTTTCCACCATGAACTCATTGTCCCATTGCGGTTGCTTATGATATGTTTGATATGTTTTTAAATGAGCAAAAACATTTAATTTTTTTTCAGCAGGAGTTGACGCTCAACACAAAAGTAAATGAAACCTGGGCAGCAAAAACCCAGCTGGCATTCAGTTTCATGTCCTCATATGAAGAATGGTTTTCAAAAGAACAAAAAAAAATTGTCAGGCTGTTAATTTTCCTTAGTGGGCCACCCAAATATTAACATTGCATGGGAAACACTAGCATATGTTTCTTTACTTCGGCATTAATCTTTCCTCTAGGTTACTATGATGGCACATTATTCCACCGTGTGGTGCCAGAATTCATTGTTCAGGGAGGAGATCCCACCGGATCAGGGACAGGTGGAGAGTCCATCTATGGCCGTCCATTCAAGGTCAGGCTCCTGCCTCTGCTTCTTATTTGTCATCGTTCTGTGTCAAAAATCTAGGACCTAAAGAAATAGTGTTGGCAGCATGCTTCAGCCTACAGGAGAATCCACAGGCCGACAGCTGGCCTATGAAAGCTCCTGTTATTTCTCTGTTCGTATTATTTTCAACTTGGCTGCATGTGTATAATTAAAAAGAGTTGCTTGATAATTAAGTGTGACCCAAGCAGAAAGTGTAAATAATAAAGCAGGAGACAAATTAATTGTGAAATGGAAAATTAAAAGGAAACACATTAGTAAATGGAAATTAGGTGCATCTTTTATAAATTGTTTAAAAATGTATAAATTAATTTATAACTTTATTACTTTATCCATCGCTTAAAAACAGAATTATAAAAAGGAATTATTAACTGACACATTTAATTAATCACTTCATGAATTGTTTTATTCATTGTCATTTAAATGTGAATTGAATTAATCACTTTATGAATTGTTTTTTAATGTATCAATTAATCAACAATCATTGTACTAGTCTATAATAATAACTAGTCCATAATAATAATAAGGTTGGCACATTAGAAGCTCCATATTATGAATGTATTTTGTATTGTTCGGTTTGTTTGTCATCATTCGACCTTATCCATAATTTGTTTAATAGTTTTTATAATTGGTCTGATAGTAGTAGTTTCTCACTTTTAGTATTATTAACGTTACAAACACAATGCCTTATTAAGGGTACAAGCCATTAACCTATTAGACCGATAGAAATTGTTCCAATATAAGTGGATATGATTGGTATTGAAATCCACTTTTCTTGGTTTACGGTGGAACGCCTCTCAACTGTCTTTCTTTGCTCCCCCTTTTAGGATGAATTTCACTCCAGATTGCGATTCAATCGGAGAGGTTTGGTTGCCATGGCAAATTCTGGGCCACATGATAATGGAAGTCAGTTTTTCTTCACCTTGGGACGTGCAGATGAGCTCAACAACAAACACACCATATTTGGCAAGGTGAATAGAAATTGGGAAATGCAGAAACCCTTCCATCTACACCATTGACTGTCGAGTTTCAGATAAATACTTACTATTCTTAATGATGAGATAAATAACATTTTGCTGTTTTGCTTTTGTATAATTTGCACTGAGAGCAAACAAACTGCAAGGTACTATAGTACCCCTCTCAGACCAGTTTACTGACCCAGGAAGTATACTGGTCAACTGTGAACGTGAAAGGGTTGACCTGGGTAAGTTCACCCTGCAAAACAACTCTAGTCAAGACCAGGGTTGAGACCTGGGTCAAACTGTGCTCTACTTAGTTTGAAAGGTCACTGC
>OOFE01009353.1:1976-16020 GCA_900323365.1 Monocentris japonica | reverse complement strand
CATGCCTCGATGGCACACGAGTGTGATGTATAAGGCAGGCTATACAAGGGTTGTCTTCAGAGTAGAGACACTGCAGCAACGACAACTTACTTCAGAAACACCCGAAAAAGGTTGCACAGTGTAAATAGTTATGTGCAGGTTTCATTTAGTAACACACATCTGCTTTAGATGAAGTTAGAAGGTGACAGCCCAAGAAGTGACATTTAACAAAGTATACTCGTGTACAGGTGTGAACTGTAGTAACACGGGACGTTCCTGTCAGTGTGAATTGCCTCCTACACGGATGGACCCGGATCAGCATACCATCATTTTCCTGGCTCGTCTTTGTGAAAGGGGTACTGCAAAATCTTTTGACTACTTTATCAACTTACCCCCAGTGCTTTTTTTCAACAATCTGTAATGCAGGTCACAGGAGACACAATTTATAACATACTCCGATTAGCAGAGGTTGAATGTGACACTGAGGAAAGACCTTTGAATCCCCACAAGATCCGCACTACTGAGGTATGTCCTGCTGTTATTTTTGATACCATAGCATCATCCACCTGCTTGACTTCTTTTTAGTCTCTACAATCCGAATTACTGATGTCAAAATCTATTGTCTCGTCAAGGTGTTACATTCTCCGTTCGATGACATTATTCCTCGTGAAATTAAGAAAACCAAAAAGGAGAAAGATAAAGAGGAGGGAAAGAAATCACAGTCAAAAGCCACTAAGTGAGTGTCTTGGCTTTCTGATATCAACAGACTTCCAATTTTTCACTATTATTGTTGATGATATTTTTACTTGTTGACATTTATAGGAACTTCAGTCTGTTATCATTTGGGGAGGAAGCTGAAGAAGAAGAGGAGATGGTGAATCAAGTCAGCCAGGTATTGAATTTCAGCTGCATAGTTCCGTAATTCTTCAGGATTTACTTTAAGAGTTCAGTATGAATTCACTGCTGGATTGTTAGAATTGGTTCCCAGTGGTGTTCATCCTTATGCCCGTCACACATCACAAGCTGCAATAAATAACAACAAAACATACAGGTTTGACGTTAGCAGTCTTTCCTTTATCTGCCCTCTAAACCCCACAGTGGCTGTACATTTTCTTTAGTCTTTACAACATGAAAAGTACATTGTTAAGCCACAAACATAGCATCCACTCAAGCAAGAGATTCTCTGTGAGAAGGTTGTGCTAATATTTCAACAAATTATGGGTTGTGCTTACTAGGAATGAGACAACACACCAGCTCTACAGTCACACAAGAAATACCCACTGAAATTGGCCAACCATTTTACCTAACTTTGATGACAACAAAATAAAATATGAGCTTTAGTCAAGCAAATCCCTTCTTTTACCTTACTGTTGCAAGCTTTTATTATTTCTTTCAGCAAAACGTTGGACGAAATGACAACCTCTAGTCACTTACATCTGCTTACTAGCTAGGCTAGATGCTAGATGCAATCTTCTGTCTAACTAGCTAGCATTATGTTCTTAACACAAAAATGTACAAATATCAACGTTCATAGATCAATATCTATAATCTGTCTCTAAATTGTGATAAAGGTTTCCTACGTTTTAGTCCATGCATTTGCATCCAAACACTGATATTTTTACTATATTAAAGTTGGGTGCCGGCCAGCTATAAAGCTGTCAGTCAAGTGCCAAATTGGTTTTGCTAAGTAACTTGTAATAATAAATTTGTCTAAGTTCATAATTCTAGCTACAAATTATATTAGGTAAAATCGTCTTCATAAACTTCAAGGCCCAAAAACACTTCCATCTCTCTCAAAAAAGTATTTATAAGAGGGGTTTTCTCATAAGACATCTATGCAAAGCTACTATCTTAACCTAAATGAAAAGGAAATTCCTGAAATGTATATAATATATGAAAGTTAGATTAAAACAGATAAAATGTTGAAGAAAGTGTAAAAAACAATAAATTAATATGCTCACACATTGTTCTTGTTTCTTCAGACATTAAAGGGCAAAAGCAAAAGCAGCCACGACCTCCTGAAAGATGATCCCAGACTTAGCTCTGTTCCAGCAGTTGATAAGTATGTACAATAATGGGAAACATTTCTCACATTGATGATCTGCATCATATCCACATTAAATTTACCCATATTCCTTTTTACCCTGAAAGGAAAAACAAGAAAAGCACAGCTGGAGATACAGCAGAGGTAGGTTGAACATAATGTGAGAATAAAAAACAATTCTAGTTCTGTATTATTGCCGCTAGAAGATTCACGTAGTTGCTTTTCTCTTTTTCCATGTGTTCTGTCAGACAGACGATTATGAGGACATGGACACTGACGAAGAGTATGACTCCGACAAGAAAGAGAAGACGAGAGAACTCATCTCTAAAAAGCTAAAGAAAGACAAAGGGCAAGACAAAAAGACTGAGCCCAGTGAGGATGAGCATGGGAAGAAGAGCAGTCGCAGGTAGGCCTCTATGTCCATTGACCTTTCAAACCTCTACAGCGGGTTTTTCGTTGCAGTAGAAGTGTAAGCCCTGCCGCTTCTAACCTATATCCAACAGGTGTCAGGTGTGTTTAACAAATACTTGGCTAATGCTTTGGCCACTAATAGCTCGGGCAGTGTCATGTAATATTGTTGTTCCACGTGTAATATGGTGGAGCAACCTGATGGGGGGGCTGTTGAACTACATAGTGCAAGAAAATATGATCAAGCACTCTTCAAAAGCTGTGAGCAGACCTATATAATCAGATGAGAAGAATAGGCTACCCATGTCTTGGTATTGTGATAAGCAGCAACATTGATTGCACCCATTAGCGGCACACTGAAACACACACTCAAATACTCCACTGCTGCAAGTGAGCCGTTGGATCTGGAGACAGAGAGAGAGTGCACCTTGGATTTGAACCAGGCTTGCTCAGGATAATAGTTTATTTATATGTTTTAAGATGACAAGAACTGATCCAGAACAGATTAGCATGATCCAAATTTATTTTTATCCACCTTTACTGTGTGGTCAAATTCAAAAATCTTGCCGGAGGGCTGGCAACTCCACGTTAGTAGGCTAGATAGGAAGACAGAAAGACCACAGCAGGCTAGGAGAAAAGACACTGATTTTCCGGTCTTGAGCAGACAGGTAGACGTGTTTCTATCTTACATGTTCATGATATTTCCTGCACTTTTTAAAACTTAATTAAGTCAGATAGACAAAAAGAGTCCAAACTAAATCCACATGCTTGAACTTGGTCAGCAAGAATGAGCATCGGTGCACTCATTTAGTGAAAAATTGTATGACAAGATGTATGCTTTCATATTGAAAACCAAATAATGACATTTCTGTAGGTGTTAATGGCCTAGAAATATAGGATTGAAAAAATCTGATTTTTATGGCTATGGTTCTCCTGAAACTAGCTCAGGGGTCTACCTGATTCCTGTGTGTTGAGTCCCATTGCCATTGTCAGCAAAGCATCCTCCAGCACTGTGCCTAACACACATAGACACACACACACACTCACACTCATACTCACACACACGCACACATCTTAGTTCTAGCTCACTGGACCAACATCAATGGACCTGGCCATAGCCGCCAAGGCCTGCTATGTGAAACAGGAATGTTGGCACTCAAACCAAATTACTTACTCTGCTGTAGTAGAAGCAAACAGTACCTCTGCCTGAGCCAACAGTGTCAGTGAAATGAAGATGAGGGTGGGAGGCAATAGCGTATGAGACAAAGTTATTGTGAAAAAGACCTGGGGAGAATGGAGAGGAGAAAAGAGGTGGCGGTGCCTTAGAGAGTGATTTATCTTTCATCTCTCTTTGATGCTTACAGTTCAGTTATCTCTAGTCTGTATCCTCTTAACAGGTACCCATCAACACACATAATCAACATACCCTTCTCTCATTAGCGCTAATGGGATAAGGAGTGGGCCCCCAGTCAGCTGTGTGCTCTGACTGACAGCCAGCCCGATGCAGGCAGACTGTAGTATATTAAACACAAGCGCAGATTGTTTTGCTACAAGAACTGTAACCCAACACAGTGGTTTGTCTTGGCAGGGAATCAAAGAGCAGGCTGGTAGGTACAGTGTTGGTCTGGGACAAAGGGGGCATTCTTGGAGGGTGAGCTCCCCTCTCCCACCGATGCTTTGCGAGGCCTTTCAGCTGCTCTGTACGCAAGAAGGAACATGGCCTGGTATCTAGTCACCTGGGAAAGAGGAGAGGATGTTTAAAAGCACTCACTTTTCCTAAATCTGTCTGATTGTCTTGACTGATCCTGACCTTAGCAGGGCTTTTGTTATTTGGTCTTCCATTTAATTCTCTTCATAACCACCCCCTTCAGCTGGGGGAAGGTAAAACGGTGACTATATCTTTCCTGTTAAAGTCAAGTCTGAGACAACCTTGAAAATTAGGAATCACTCCAAAACCAAAATAGTTTTTACATCGGCTCAAAACTATCTCCCATTGTTTGCCAGCAACCAGATGAAATTCCATTGCAATATTCCACAATTGCAAAATTCTTGGACTTGTTCACATGTGCAAGTTCCCAAATTATGGTGTTCTGTACCTGACCCCAGTAATCTTTAACTTAAAGATCAGCTGGTTGCATAAAGTCTTTCTTGACTTATTGAGATTTTTGAGGGTGCTGGTGCCTCTGGCTAAGCTTTTATGGTCATAGTTGTATTGGAAAACATGTAGGTGGCTATATCAACGCTACTGCAGGGAGGCAAAGAGAGACATGGACATTTCTTTTGCATTACTATTGATCAAGTCTGGTTTTCTCTGTTTGAAGTAGGCCAATCCAGGGCCTCTTTAGGGGGGTTGCTTTATAAAAGACACTACTGAATGAAGTCCCAAAAGCAGTGTATGTGGTAGTCGCTACTTTTGTTAAACCCGACAGGGCATGACTGGAGAAGCAAAACGCTTCCATATGGCTGTGGGACATAGTGTTAGCTGCTTCTGCCAGCAGGCCCTGGCTCACTCCTCTGTCTGGTCATCGTTTTCACTTATAGCAGGCTGAAGATAATGACAGAATTGCTGTCTGTTCTGTTATTTATATCACTTGTTATCACATAATATTTTGATACCTAACAGTCAGCCATTTTTTTCTGGCATACTGTATATAGCGGACACTGGTGGATTGAGTCCTTAAATACACATCGATAGCACCTTGATCATCACAAGCTACATGTCGTGCAGTAATGGGGTTTTACCAAGTAAAGGGTGTTCTCTCTGTGTTCACAGAGAGAACACCCTTTACTTGCACCCTCTTTACCTTGTACTTTACCTTGTACTTTACCTTGTACTTTTTGTTATGACTCTGTACAAACACCCAAGATGCATCATTACTGAGGTCTGTTCTGTTAAGTGTTGCCAAAATAGGATCCTTGGTTGTTGTCACAGGCTTGTAGTCCTTTGAAATGTTACATTCATCAACACGTGAACATAATGATATGATTTTCTCCCTTTAAGCTAGGCAAAGTTACGATATAAATCTTTTTGGTACAATAAAAGTTTGCACAGCACATTAAGCAGGCATTCTTTCAGCCTTGTAGACAATGCAACTCTCACTTAAGTGGGACACCAGACAGTAATTATCCTGACCGAGTGGCCATACCCTGGACACTTTGTCACTATGTATTAATTGGCTGCACCTGTCTCTTGTCATCGGTCATAACCCAATGCTTTCTCAGGGAAAGGTTACAGAGATCAAGGAAGCATTCAACGCTGTTTTTGTGCAGAAAGCCGCTAGAGATAATCCAGTTCTTGGCAGTGGGATTGTGTGTGTTTTGGAACTGCCAGGTTTACACATCTCTGGCCCACTGTAGCATGTCTTCCCCATATGGGGTACTTGCTCACTGGAAACGGCTCCAGAAAACAGCTCATGTCTAAGATGTGTGGGTTAGACGTTGTATATGTTTTAATAGCTGAGAGGAATGAAAAAACGGTGGAAATTTACAGTGAACAGCATGAACTTCTATTGACAGTGTGAATTTTTTAATATATATATCTTCGTCTTGATGAGGAACTTTCAAATGGAGAAATAATATTTAAGGAGTGACCAATTCACAGCTGAAAATAAATGATGTAAATATCATGAAGAAATACAGAGGGTATTATAAAAGTTTTATTACTCTCATCCATCCTGGGTAGCAAAAACTACCAGAAAGCCAAGGGCTCTTGTAAATAATTGCTAGGCAGATAAACCGTGCTAAAAGAGGAACCTCAGTCCACTGCCTGGGTAATGTGTGTGGATTGGTCCAGATCGCTCTGCAAAGTCATGCAAATTCCTGTGTTGGGGTTGGATTCCTCCACTCTAGCTCACAGTTCTCCTTGGCTATTGACCAAGCCAAGGAGTGCCCCCTGAGGGGAGTTCACCCAGCCATCTTGTTATTCTAGCACATTCATCCAGATCACTTCAGCTCAGTCATAAGAGTGGTTTCAGTCCAGGCTCGGAGAGAGAGGCCGGCGCTGGTGTCCTTCTGGAGTGGGGACATGCTCTGAATAAGTCTAACTTGTGACATTACACTCATCATGCTGAGGCTACATTTTAACTTTAAAGCATTACAACTTAATCATTAATTTCATTTCCTCAGTCATTACTTGAAGACTGGGAAATTGGAATACAGTGAAATCCAAGAAAAGCAAGTAAACCTGCTAGTATGTTTTAGAAAGTGATTGACTTTTTGATCACTGCACTATTTTAAGCCTCAGAGTCCTGCCAGACATTAGAGCGTTAAATTGAAGGTCCTGATTCATGAGAGAGTTCTTGATCCATTGCCAATCACTTTATGTGCTTTCTTTATGAAAAGTTAATCATCCACAACTCTTTGGGTTTCACTTTTTTTGAATTGTCTGATAGAGCCACAGTAGTTGGCAGACTCTTAGAGACTAGTGCCGCGGGGTCTGCGGAGTCACGAAAAGTGTTTTCTCTGCTCTGCGTGGGATTCGTAATGTATCTAGGTTTGCCTACGGTGGGCTGTCTGGCTGGCAACTCATGAACATCCGAGTGCCTTTTCTTTCTCTGCTTGGCCCTATTTTTTTGAGATGACTGTCACAGTCGCTCTCCTGCTGGCAGGTGAAGAGTCTTGTTGAAAGCCTGTCATTGTGCTTAGAATGGAGAAATGAAAGGACAGGATGGATGGGTGTCTCTTCCCCCGGTTGTTGGAGAAAAAGGATAGATAGTCACAGGCAGAGGGCACACTCTGGATCTCCTCCAAAGCCTCTTCTTCCATTAGCTCTTTCTCAAAGACTAAGATCGCTCTGTTAACACAAGGTGTTGTTATTTACTGGAGTAAAATGTTATTCTTTATTTAACCGTTGCAATGAATACCTACTTAACCTACTCCAAACGGGGGGCACCTTAGTGCAATTTGTTATTTTAACCGTGGAACTCTCTTCTTCGCCATTTTATTTTTGCCATTTGAGAACAAGCTTGAACATTAGGCTCAACCCTATATTGGGCCTTTCATAGGAAGGTGTACTTTCACAAATTTATGACATTAGGCCAAAATATGATGATGGCCTAAATAGTAAATGTATGTTTGAATATGTGTTACTCTTTGAAATAACATGAATAGCATGCTTTAGATATACCTCAACAAAATCTGAATTCACCAGTCCAATCAGAAATTGGGTTCTCACATTCAAAATGATCCTTGCTTCTTGCGCACATATAAGGGAAGGGATTTTAGGTGTGTAGAAACAAAAGAATTTGCAGTGATGTGAGGGCTTTGGGAGGAATTTGCTGAGCCTCAAGGTGTGCATTAACAGGTGTTGTCGGGTCCTTTCCTGTCCTTTCTGGCCTCTCTCTCTTTATTGGCAGTGGGGCTGTGGAGCCGATTGTTTGGCTGTTGCCTTGGAAATGTCTCTTGTTTTCCAAATGGCAGCATGTCAAGGCAGGCAGAAAATGATCACTCAGTCAAAAGTGTTCCTTGCTGTAGAATATATTGTCTGTCTATATACAGGCCTATCCATCATTGCAGCCTCACAGATCTCAGTCCTGGAAAAGGGGCTCTAGTGTTTTTACTGTACAACAGGTATTTTCCTCAAATATAATTAACTGGTATCAAGAAGGCAGCCTTTCTAAACTGATATTTTATGGTTCTAAAATGATGGATAGCCATCATTATGGGATATGCAATGGCAGAATACAGTTCAAAACACTGAATACACTTGTTCTATTTAGTAGTGGTGGACGACAATAGTCTGCCTTGAATAAAGTTGTACTAACGTAGAAACAATATCAATTTTATATGGATTATATGAATGCCTCTGCTGTCGGTACACAACATGACAACATCAGAGAAAAAAAATGATGACCAAGAGCTAGGTGATTGATTTTTATATCTTCACAACAGGCATTGAATTACATTATTTTACCCACTTGTGGTTTGTTACGTCTGACTCCACTTTACCATATAGCCTCATAAAAACGTGAATCTCAGAAAAGGGGCTTGTTGTCCTTGCTCCTACACACTGGCTGAGTAGGCAACTTCTTCAGACATCTCCAGCAGTGACCAAGGCTGGCTCTGCCTGCCACTTCCCCTCTTGGAACTTAGCTTGGAATCAGCTATGACATTTTTTCTGCAGGGGAAAAAGAGAAGAACAAACCGACTGTATGTCTGACTGATTCTTCATCTGTATCCCTATATCCCTAGGAGCAGCAGGGAGGCTAACATGGAAGAGACATGGCATGAAGTCAGCCACAACAGTTAATATTTGCCAAAGCACTTATGGTTAAAATATCAGACATCACCAAGTTTGATGCCTCAATTCTTTGCCCCAGTGATTGTCAGACAACTAAATGAACGTAACATGAGAGCTGGAAAGCTACAAACAAAGGAATGAAAGTAGCAGATAAAAAGAAAGGAAAGGATAAAAATGAATGTCGGTTCAGAGAAGCAGATGTAAGAAACAAAGGCAGCCATTGTTTGGTCTGGAGATGCCTCACGTGTTTCTGGGCCAGGGGCCCAGACTGTGCAGCTTACCTGTGCTTTGTGGCTCCATGAGAGAATGGGACCAAAACCAAAATATTATCATTTCCTAACATAACATATCTGCTCTGCAACTGGCAGTAGTCACAATCATGTGAAAAGGAACAATAATCAGCATTGCTGGCACTGATTCAGACTTCTAGCATTTAGCCTTGCATGAGCTGGGCTTTGGGCCCCCTGCCAAAAGGGACCTTACCTCACATCCAGGAAGCTATGATCTGCCTTGGCCTGCCTCTGCCATCCAGTTAAAAGGTTTTGTCAGGGTGGCTGGACATCAGCAGCACTATTTAATCTAGTGCCACTCGAGGAAAAGTGTTAGGAGGTTTTTTTTTTATTAAGATGCCACTGAGCATTTGCCTTTTGTTCATCTCCTGTATCGCAGGTAGTCTACGTATTACACAAGATTATCATGATATCGCATGGCTTCCATTAGAAGTATATTCTGTCATACGCAGACATATTCACTGTGTAGCTGTACTTATATACAACTTATCCAAATTATTCTTGTTAAAGAAATGTATAACCTATTTAAAATCCTTAGATATCAAGTCCTAACAGCATATGATTTGAAACATTTTGGTCAAATCATATTTGTTCATTTTGTAGATTGTCGTTACATTTTTCCCTCCCATAAATGTATAAATTTTGAAAACATTTTGCAGCACACCAAAATGTGTGAGGGGTGAATAATTCTTTGAGTGAGTGCATTTATGTAAACCGTTGAGTAACATTGTTTTAATGGGTTACAAATTTCAGGTTCTTTCTGAGTTATTTCCCTTTATCTAATGCTTTATTGAGGAAATGTGGTACTGCAGCATTGAGGATTAGTAATCTCAAAGCAAGAACGTTATAGAGATTCTTTTCCCTGGAGCAGTTTTATGGCCCTCTGCTGTAGCCACTCAACCACAACATCCCTTCTAGTGCTTCCAGGACCCTGGACTGCCTGGGAGCTGGGGGTGAACAATCATGTTAGTAAGGCGCCATCAAATTTATTAGAGCAAAGCAAGCTTTCAATGTACATTCTTCAATCTGACACTTGTATAGTGTTTTATTCTTGTTTTATTTACCCACATAACCACACTCATTAGCCATGGTCATTATGCTGTGAGAAGCATGCAGTCTATCGGAGCAATTCATGTTTGTCAGGGGCAGCTACAACAGGCTACTGATGTGGAAAGTTTTAACT
Organism: Monocentris japonica; assembly: GCA_900323365.1. Classification (NCBI taxonomy): domain Eukaryota; kingdom Metazoa; phylum Chordata; class Actinopteri; order Trachichthyiformes; family Monocentridae; genus Monocentris; species Monocentris japonica. Next base: position 5,878 of record OOFE01009353.1, on the reverse strand, counting down.
GGATGTATATGCTTGTATGCCAGGATGAGCCAGTGTAGCCAGAAATCAGTTTATTCAATATAAGTTTTGTCAAGCATTATGACTAATACTTACTAATAGCATCAGCTAACTTATTCTGTGCTTAGCCTATTGCTCTAACAGAATTGTTTGTTGTCTGTTATAGGTGTAATGGTTTATTATAGTTATGTGTTTGAAGTTTAAATTCTCAAACTCCATTTCTCCCACCACAGCGATGAACTACGTAAAGAGGCACGCCAGTTGAAGAAGGAGCTACAGGCCATAAAGCAAAGAAAAGAGGAAAGTTCAAAACCAGCAGAAGATGAAGTCAAGCAGGGTATGTCTCCAGCTCATAATCCCCCACCTCTACTGATTGATGCAGCATTCATTTTTTGGCTTTTGATAATATGAGTCTGGCTTATCACAACTACTTGCTTTTTAGGTAGCCTAATAACTAAGCACTCAGTGTGAGCAAAGTCTCTAGGCCCATGCCACATTCTACCACATAATGCAGTCAATCTCTGGATTGTTGTTGATGTACTAGCAGATGCTGAAACACATTTTTGACATTTATGAAAACCACTTAGGGTAGAGGTTAGCTTGAGGTTGTGTGGACATTGTTGTGCAACAAAACAAAATGGTTCAAGGGGTTTTGATAGATGCCAACTGTGGGGTTACCACCTGCCAAAATTTGCTGAAGGACCATGATATGCTCTTGTTTCTCAAACAATGCTTTTGCCTCCACAAATGTTGATGCCTCTATAATTTGTTTTAAACATTTTGAAATGTGCATGCCTGGAGATGTGGCTCATACACCAGAATACCCCAGTCATCACTATGGACACCTAGTCTTGTTTGAACGGAGACTGAGCCATTGGGCCTGACTTACAGCTGATTGGTTCAAGATTTTAGGTCAAAGAGCTTATATCCAATATTTAATATGGCTATGAATATCCTAACTAACCAACATTTTGTTGGTATCTCTATAAATGCATTGATGTTAGTGATATCTCTAAGTGGAAACAGGTCTACACCTTTACTAAATAGGTTCAATTACTTGCTAATGTGTTGAAGCAGTAACTGCCCTACATTGTTCTACAGAAGGGCAACTAGCCTAAGCTCCTCCATTATCTTGGAAGGCAGTTAAACCCTGCCAAGAGACCTTTGCTTTGTGTTTTTCTGACAGCTTAGCAAGAGTCTCTTTTAAGAGTCCCCCCATTACATTTCTGTGTTGGAAGAGAAAGTTAATTCCATTAGATGGAATTCTTAGATGTCATGGGCCAATGGCCACTGCAGGGGAGACGGATGTCTGCTGAAATGCTGTAAATCTTGAAACTCAGCTCAGCCGCAGAAGAACACTGTGGTGGAGGGTTGTTTCATCTCATCCCACTGGATAAGCGATGCAGCGGTTAGAGCACACACATTAAGTCTCGCATTGACACGGCCATCCCTTAAAGCTTAAATCATTCTCCCAGTCCCACTCTGACCTCTTTGTGAAGGTCACGTTCTAGTCTCATTTCAGTCAGATGCCTCTCAAGCTCAAGGGTTAGCTTTGTGTAGATTTCAGCTTTGCACAGGTAAATCCATGACCTTCACATTATTTATTATGAAGATATTATTACACATTCAATGCCGTACACCTTGCCCTACCCTGAATACCCCACAATGCCTCCAAGGGGAAAAGTGAATTAAATTAGTCAATGAGAATAGACCATATTTCACTTGAAATGAGAAAATACAACTTCTGATCTGATAATTGTACCATTACTCTGCCTTCCAGGAAACTGGTTAGCCCTGTTCTGTGCAGAATAGTTAGTAATTAGGTTTCTTGCATCTTAGCCTTGATTTTTGTAGTTCTTTCTCCTGGACTCAGCAATCATTTTGTGGATTTGCAAATTTGATCGGTTATTGCTGTGTATGTTATTGCTGTCACTACTAAGGTGTCCATACTTGTGCACTTTAATACTTATCTGTGTATCGTCAACATCAGAGTAATTTTGCTTCATTTTATACTTACCTATTTCACTCCCTTTTTCATGATGTCATGCATTTGGAATAGGTGTGGAGCCTGAAGGCTACATCCCGATTCTCATGTTGTTTATAAGTGGAGGTTGGCTAGCTGTCTAATTGTGGTTACAACACATCAAGTATTACAGTACAGGGCAGTGACAAGGCAGGAAGCCAGCTGGTTTTACAACAGATAAATTAATAGATAAGGTAAGGTATTTTTATGCCAGGCTCTAGGAATACCCCTGCATTTGCTTAATCAATCAGTGCAGCGCTCATGCCGGAGCAGAGGTGGCATGGGCACATGTATCATTTGTAGGCTAAAAACTAAAAATGAAACTAAGCTAAAAATAGAACTGACCAAGAGGGACACAAAACTGCCTATGTGAAAGCCAAAGTTGGACACAAATATAGGAGTATTGAATCTTCAGAGAGAGGCACATATAGCTGTTGGAAAGACAGAAGTCTTGGAGGCAGCCATAGGTGGTAACTGGATGGTGGTGGTGGTGGTGGGGGGTTGTGCTGAAGTAAACAAATCATTGTCAGACAGAAATTGCTGAACGTACAAGTAAATATGTCAGAGTGCAGTTTAAACTAAACAGCCAGACATTTTTGCAAAGCATTCCACATCACAGGGAATGCTTGCCATCACCCCCTCATGCTGATGACAGCCTTATCGTGTGACAAAACCCAATGGACAATAACCCATACATGCTCTCTGGCAGACTACACATCAAGCTACCCAATGTGGAAGAATCATTCCTCGACATTCCTATGCACCACTCCCCAAGCTGACTGCTATCAAGACACAGACTCTTAATACTAGTCAAACCCCAGTGCTACTGGCCAGACCATGATCCTTGCAGTATAGTACTTAAAATATTGTGGTGGACCAGGAGAGAGGTGTCCCATTCAGCACAAAGCCTACCAACTCAGAAAATGCATAGGCTTCAGAGCCTCATCTTCTCATTTAGGCAATAATTGTCCAGTCATGGTTAAGCAATTGTCATAACACAGGAATGCACCCTGGTCCCTCAAGCACCCAAGGCCTTCTCACCTGAATCAAACAATGGCAGGGAATGAGAACTGTGGTCAAGGCCAGGCAGGCAGATCCTACTCTATTTGTCTTGTTAGAGTCTACCCACAGGGCCAGTTTGACAAGGTGGTCAAGATGTACTCAACTCTTGAAGAGCAACCACTCATTAGGTAGGGTAGACTTCTTCCAGCTTTTTGACGTCTGGAGCCGCCCATCTTCACTCAGAACCTATGCTGGAATAGTTGAGATGCCTTTGAGAAGGGCAGATGGCAGCCAGATCAAGTCAGGGAACGGAGGAGATTCCCTTGTTCTTTCAAATATCATGTGAGTGATGATGCAATCAACAACAGGTCTGAAAAATCAGCAGTGTTTCGGAGCTTGACTCAAATGTCCAAATCTTTCTTTTACAAGGGAATAACATTGATGGGGCACTCAAAGTAAGACAGCAGAACAATGAATCACACAGTTCATACAGAGCTTGTGCTTTGGCTGGATTCTGTTGGATGAATTATGCCTCCAAATTCACAAATGTGTGAGCACGTTTAAGACAAATATGCAGGAGAATGGTCACCCATCCTAACTTGCTGTGAGACCTTCTATGAGTTACAGCGAGGCATGGACTGGTAGCAAATTTTCATCGCATGATAAATAACGAAATAATGCTCCTCATAGACCGTGTTGTGCAATTTGGCAATTACGAAAATAGGCAAAAGTCTGTTGCCTTAAAATTCTCTATTTAGGAAAATACCTGCATTTTAGGGTTCAAACCGAGCATCAGAATGGGGAAGAAAGGGGATTTAAGTGACTTTGAACGTGGCATGGTTGTTGGTGCCAGACGGGCTGGTCTGAGTATTTCAGAAAC
>OOFE01009348.1:1539-13011 GCA_900323365.1 Monocentris japonica | reverse complement strand
CCCCCCTTTGCGACTATAACAGCCGCCACTCTTCTGACTCCAACTCCATATTAATGCCCATGGTTTTAGAACGGGATGTCCAGCAAGCTCATATAGGTGTGATGGTCAGTTGTCCACTGACTTTTGGCCATATAGTGTATATAGTGTTTCCGTTATTTTGTCCAGCCCCTGTATCTATATCAATACATGGTTCAAGGTTCCCCCTCAACATTTGATTTGGATCCAGGGTTGAATAATCTTTTTCATTATTCACACATAATTCGTCAAAACACTAAAACACCTGTCTCAATCATCAACTTGCACACGGTTGAATGTCAAATTGGGCACTATAGCTTTATTGAACTCATCCAAGGTTCCACATAGTGATAAAGCTTACTTTAATAATCATTCATACACTCAATAAGATCCTTCAAAAGAAAAATTCCAAAAGTAGTACAGCAATTTACGCTGCTGTAGACAAACAGAATGAAAAGCCTTTGATCAATATAAAAGCAGAAACATAAAATTCATTATGCTAAAATATCTTTACTTCAAAGAATGTTCCGAATCAAATATGACCCGAAAATATTTACTTCAGTGAGCATTCGGTATCCAACTTTCGGTTTCAGTGTATGTGTTACCTTTGATTATGTGCATACTAGCTGACAGCTTCCTGGGTTGAGAGCTTATGTTTTCATACCTGTGTTTTGGTGCAACACATACAAACATTGTATGCACTCGTACCGGCATCAAAACTGAACTGCTTTTTAACTCAGAATCAGATTTCACCATCAGTGCAATAGGGGCACTCTGACAGAGGAGGAGGTATGCAGAGGATTCATTTGTGCAAACCTGTGACTTTTTCATCATCCTTTCTTATGTGAATATTATTTGAATTTTTTGGACATAGGTTTGAATTTCGAACGCACCCAGAAGTGCTGCATGGTGCACACTGCGCTCTGGACTGGGCCACGTGGAAAGACTGAATGCTGTTGTTCTTTGCTGTGTGAACATGGGCCATAGAAATAATAAAATGCTTATAAAGGAGGGACAGAAAATGACCAGCCCATAGAAGTCTTTGTTTGAGTGTTTATGTACCATGACGTTAAAGGATGGTACAGGTGTTTCTCTCAACTCCTCAGTCAGGACATCCCTCTTCAACCCCAAAATCTTTGCCTGGGGGAAGGAGTGGTGGGCGGTGCCACATCGAAGATGGCCCCTTCTCCGAGAGATGAGCAGATGTAGTACAGGTTGGTGCCCAGCATGACCAGTATAGGGAAGAAGGAAAGGCCAAACCCCAGCGCCCTCACGCTGCTGCCCAGAGAGAGGCACACCCAGTAGATCAGCCTGTGGCACAGAAAGTAACATAACTCACTCAAAGAAACATGGTGGCACATTGTAAAAACGTGTAACTTGTTTCTCGTCCCCTTACGATGCCATTCGTTCACTGCCACACACACACACACACACACACACACACACACACAGCAGCTTACAATTAAAACTGACCCAGCTGCACTTCAACCTCAGACCACCGTGCCATTTCATATCCAGTAATGAGTAGCGAGAAATGTTTTCCTCTGTCAGCAGAGATGTGTCACCAAAATGCTGTATGTACCATCAACTCAGAGTCAGTGTTTAAAATGAGCATGTTCACCATAATAAACGAAAATTCAATAAAAATGATTCCCGCCCACTGTTACAAAACAAATAAATCAAACAATGTGTTGCAGTCAAGAAGCTCAGATACCCATGTGCACACACACCTGCCGAAAACAAATATGATGGTAAGCAGGGGCACCAGCTTGAGCAGGTCCTGGTTGATGTAGGTTGCCATGACGGCCAGTTGCAGAAAGTAGAAGAGGAAGAGGACCAGTGATTCGTGGACAAAGTGCCAGTGGACCGCAACCTCCCTGCTCTCTAGTTTGCCTTCATAGAGAGGCTTCAGCACACTGTAGCGCAGCCTCGCCACCCCCTGCACCACCACACCTGGAGAGCAGCAACAGGACAGGACAGGAGAGGCGGGAACACAGGTAAGGGTAATTGTAATCTGTGTTATTTTTCTTCTTTGTGTAGTTTCATGATTTACAGTACAGTAAATCTAGGATTTCACATACAAAGTAGTGCATTTTTGTGGCATTTTTGTTCATGATTTACTGTTCTGTTTTTATCGTTTGTTTTCTTTTGCTGAGCGAGTTGTGGGCCGCTCAATGTCTGGCACCAGTTTGTTAACAAACCAAATAATTACAGAGAGCTGAACTGGCAACTGGAGGGCTGGGTGGGGAGATCGTTTCCCTTTTTAACAAGTACATTTTAGGTTTTATGTAATGTGAATGTGTAGAAGCTGCAGCACTCAACCATCCACAAATAAATATCTTGAAGCTAAAGCTAATGAAGCTAATCTTATCTCTTATTTAGTAAGCAGCAGTCTGGCTATTCTCTCCCAACCACAACATGCCTTGTTTTCCACTCCTACTAAGCATTAGCCACCACCATGTGTGCATATTTTTGTTATGTCACATATGGTGTACATCAAAAGTTGTATAATAGTATAATTCATTAAGTGCAGAAAGATAGAACAATTTCAATATGACATATAAAACTGCTCGGGGTCATTGCATGTTCAAGTTGAGCTTAAACACACCAACCTTCAGCACAGCCAATATCTTACCAAGCAGGATGGGAACAATGGCAAAGAAAGAGCAGCGCAGCGTGTACACCAGCCTGAGGGGGGCACTCTCAAGAAGCGGGGCATCAAAGGGTAGGAGGGCATAGCCTCCCCACGCCAGGAGGGGGAAGAGAACAGCTGCGGCCACTGTCCCCAGGACAAGTCTGAGTCTCTCACCGCACACATGATCACACAAGTCTGGGAAAGGAGAAAACAAGGGTTCATTTTTACAGAGTGGCAGATCACCGTCCTTAACGATCCCGTTCTTTATTGGGGCAGTATGGTGACAGGGAAGACAGAAGTCCTATGGTATATATAATGGTTGGAAGTTGTTTGTCCATCATTTGACCTACCACAAACTATCCAAATAAAATAAATAAATAAATAAATAAGGCCAGGTTGCATGGGGCATAGGTGACTTAAAACCAGAACAGTGTGAGCTCACATATTCATCAGACATAAAAGGCAAGGTGGTCACGTGTCCACTCTTCGCCAAAAAGAAAGAAAAGACTAAAATATTTAATCTTGCTGAAATCCAGAGATATGCACTGTTTCCTTTACATTCATATAAATGTGCTGCTCCATGATGATCTCAGTATTGCATATGATACATTTTGTGCCACATACTTACAGGCATAGCGGTCATCCTCTTCTGTGTACTCGGGGTAGAACTGGACTGGTGAGGTAGGTTCAGTCTCCTTCTCGGTGTCCTTCTCAAGGTAGTGTCTCCTCTCCTGAGGAAGCTCTTTGCTGTACGGATGCACAATCCTGACTTGTGGAGTGAAAACCAAAGCAGCTTTCTCTGGCATCAAATTCACTTCCCCTTCCTCCTCCTCCTCCTCCTCCTCCTCTTCATCATCTGCAAGTGATCCGTCTCCTTTATTTCCCTGTTCCACGTCTATGTCATCATCCCTCCACCTATCTCCCTCTGGCATGCTCTCCCTCCATTTTGCTTTTCTCTTTCTGTCACTTTCCGCTTGGCTTCGGTCCTCTGACAGGTCTTGGCTTCCTCCACTTATCCCTCTGTCCCGCTCTTCCTCCTCTGAAACTCCATTTTCTGCCGATACTCCATCGTTGTCTGTTTCCTGGGTCTTCTCTTTGTCCCCTGGCCATGGCAAAGTGCTTGGCTCTAAAACAGCAGAGCCAGTCACCTCCTCTTCCTCCTCCTTGTCTTCCTCCTTCTTCAACTCTTCTTCTATGCCATTTCGCTCCAGGGGGTAGGGTAGCACAAGAGGACCACCAGTTGTAGCAGCTGAAGATACTAGCTCTTCATCTGACTCTGTGGTTAAATCTCTTTGCCCAGACATTCTCGTCACACTTGAAATGTTTGGTTCAAGCTTGTCTCTTTTGAGTGAACAGCTGCTGCACTGTCAGAGTCGGACTGTTAGTGATGCCTCTTCCTGTCACTAAAACTCATTTTTGGCCATCTCCATTGATTTGCCAATCTGAAATCTGATTCTGGAAAGGGGGAAAAGTTACAACAACGTTCAAGACAATTTCCTCGTTTAGTTTCAGAACATTCAAAGTTCATTGTTTATCATGGGTGTGTCTCTAGAAACCAATCTAAACTATGGCTTGTTATTCTCTTACATAGACCTACAAATGTAACAGGTTTCTGCAACACTCTCTCTGCCTTAAATGTAAGCCTGTTTATATGTTTAGTGTAATAATCCCACCCTGAAATGTGCTATTCCTCTTCCTATTGTTAGGATGTTCGCTTTAAACCCTTTAAGCCCTGTATTATGAACCAACTATGGTACAACTTCTGTTTGCTGAGACGTTATAGATCTCACTTACATAGCAGTCCGGTGATGCTAGACGAAACCGTGAGGAATGTAGGCTCGGGTTGGACCTGAAACTTGTTCCGCAAGTCACTGAACTGCGACTAGCCCTGCGCTAATTCAACAGTTGTACCCTGTTGTTTAAATAATAAGGAACAAAAGATTGACTTACCTGCTATTACACTTGCCCCATCAACGAATCAGAGACAGCATGGTGTGAAACTAATAATGTAACTTGTGTAATTATTTCTCAGTTAAACCTGAAACGAGGTGAAGTTGTATGTCAGGTGTTTGCAGGTGCTGGGCCCATTCTTCAACCAGAGAGGAGAAAAAAGTTAAGAGCTACGACTCCGACTCTGTTTCCAGGTACGGCGTAGCCAGAATCTGCTCTTAATGTGTCAACTGTCATATTGACATATTTTTTCTTTTTTTTCCGCCCAAATAAGGGACTCCGGATGTCGCCCCCCTTTCAGTCCAACTCTAATACCGACTATTTTTGCTTTTGTCATATGTCATTTCTTACTTAGATTATTTTACCCATTTTAGGAACAGAATGATTGGCAAATGGGATCCAAATATCCCATTCATTTTCACCATAGACGAAAAATAAAGCATCCAAATAGAATCCAAAAGCCCCAAAATGACAACACTTCAGAGAACCATGGAAAGTTGTGATGCCTTTTGTTGCAGATATCTTCATTCCAAACATCTATAGTTTATTTGGACCAAATGACAAACCAATAGTGTTGTTTACCTCTAGGGATAAAACATATATTTGATAGTGATGAGTAGTAGTAAGTAAAATGTTTCAGGTACCAGATCAGTTTCTATGGTAATGGGGCTATGGTATTCTGGCTCTAATGCTGCATTCATGTCATGTACCAACTGGGAAAGACCATTCACATCAGCTTCCTAATGGTAGTTACAAGTAGGACCTGTGGGGATTTTTTGTGGGCTCCAATGTCTTCCACTTGGTGTCACTAATTGCAGAAGTGTGTCAACAAACACTGCAGCAAATTCACAGACGTCTGTAGTCCAAAATAATAATAAAAAATCAAACTTAGCGGTTATATTCACAGTAACACAATCAACTCTACATACGAAAAGCATGTAATGTCTGCTGCAGTTCCTTTAGGCTTGACTTTAAATTCAGAAATAAAAAACATTTTGGATGTGGGCGTTCCAACAAGTTAAACACGTGAACACTTCCGAGATGTAGCAACAAGATGTCATCCCATTTTTTCCATATGACATGATGAACACAGCATGAAGCAAAATTTTGACAGGAAAGCGCATGTGAGTTAATGACTGCTTTCACAGACCTGAAGATGTGTTTTGAGTGATTCATCTTCCAAAACATAGACGATCTTTGCTTCTAACGCAATTCGAAGTCAAGTAACCAAACAGGACTGGTGAGGGTGGAGCTGCTTCACACTCAAAACCAATAACTATGAAGCATGGCCGACTATATATCCTTACAGAAGAGGTAATGTAAATGGATGGCAGAAGAACTTTCAATACATCATAACATCCCCTAATGCTGAGACAGCCTTGGCTAGTACAGCCGTTCCAAATCCAAACATCACACACCATGAAAAATAAAACAGCAAGATTGACATTTTATTTCAAGACCATAAACTCACAAATTATTGGCTTTTTCGTTCAAAACACACAAAACCAAAATATGTCCACTTGAAATGGTTTGACTTCACAAAGCCTGATTAGATTTAAAAGCGTCGTCTCGTATCCATCCACATCTCACATTCTTGTACAAAGGATTATTGGACACAGGTGTAGCACATTTGACTAATAAACAAACATTTCACCCAACCAAAAGGTTATTAGTTATAACAACAATGTACTGGATGTACAAAAAACTATACCTTTAACCAGGAGAATCTAGCACTCGATTTTTACACAGGGAATTCAAAAACATGTTTTGTGAAATCAAACCAATCACTTAAATTTAATCTTGACAGTCCAAGTTATAAAAACGAAAAGGCTTCACAGCTACACACATAGACATTTAGAGAAAAGAGTGAAGTTCAAATTACTACTGGAACTTTGTAAGAGCTGACAAAAAAGTAAATCTCAAGGAGGAACTCTTCAGGGCATGGCCGTGACCACTGGGTGTCGTTTAATAGAGTCGAGTGGCCGCAAGTAGGAATGCAATTAACAAAAGGTGAGAGGCCAATCTTTGCATGAAAACTGAATGATCCGAGGAATGGTAACTGACAGTACATTCAAAGCTTTGGCAATTAAGGCAAAACAAATTATGAAGACATATTAAACTGTGAAATGGCATTGAGAGAGGTTATCAAAATGCATGACATCATTTATACATTGTCATATCCCCACAGCCCAGCCCCCCATCACACACTCAATCTTTTAATAATCTATGTTTATTTTTGATCTCTCCATCATTTGTTTGGGTTTTTCCCCTCCAACAGTCATTCCCCCAGTAACTGATGGACATGGCTGAACACTTTGTACAAATTGCACAAATTATATTACATTAAAAACTGGTGACTAAATTAAAACAGGAGAAAGCAGTAATAACCTATACATGCTCGTTCAGTATCTCTAGTAAAAGACGGGCTTACTCAGATGAGATTGAAGGATTAAAAAAAAAAAAGTTGTCAGTTTCAATGAAGGCTTCAAAGACATCCAAAGCATGTTAAAAGAAAATAAACAAGTTAGTCATGAAAACAAAAGAGGAGCTGCAGAATATCTAGCCTACTCAGCGGACCAAATGTTAAAAACCATGTCTTTTCATTTAACAAGATTGTATTCTATGTTTTAAACAGCAACTACGAGTGTTGTATTTTCGTCCGTGCTGTGAAAGTTCATTTAACTGTGGCCTTTTTGGTTGATCCAGATTCCATGCCACACTTTGTGGGACCGTTCACCAACCCTAATTACTAATTTCAATTCATAGCTGCTCAAGTGCTGCCTGGCAAGTCACATTCATCAAGTGGGGCAAAGCTTCCGTCCTGATCTATGACCGTTTCTTCAGCATCTTCTGCATCCCCTTGGGGCATACTTTCCCCATCCTGCTCCTCCACCTCCTTTACCTGCTCTCCTTTATATTCCTCCTGGTCAGCCAATGAATCTTTCTTTCCTTTTAAGTGGCGGGGGCGTTTTGCTGGGAGTGCACTCTCAAGCTGTGTCACGTTTACCGTTTTATCTTTTTTGACAGAACCTTTGGGGCGGCCCCTTTTTCGTGGTATGCCATCTTCACCTTTTACAGTACCTGAGGGACGGCCTCTCTTTCTTGGGGTTCCATCAGTGGGGGTACGTGGTGAGGATGGAGTAGTTAATGACAAACTCCTTCGCAAGTGAGCGCCTTTTTTAGACTCCGACTTGCGAGGGCGGCCTCGGCCTCTGCGAGGGGCTGGATTAGCTCCTTCTGGAGGATCAACACGCGGATATTTCCTTGGTCTTCCCAGTGGCTTCCATACTTTTGGTTTTTTCAACTCCTCGGGTGATGGTAAAGGGTACTTCCTCGGCCTTCCCCTTTTTGGCGGCTCTTTTCTTGGACGGCCACGCTTCTTTCCTCTTTTGGTGGTGGCGACTGCTTCTGCTTTTGTGGAGCAGGCGCCCATTTTCCGTGGCCGGCCCACCTTACCATGCACCTTAAACAATGTTTTTTTTTTGTTTAAGGAGCCTTTTGGTCGACCTCTTCCCCTCTTCGGTGACTGTGAACTGTCTGTGACCTGCTCTTGTTCAGAACCATTCTCCTGATTAACACTTGTCTTTTCAACTTTCCTTGGCCTTCCTCTGCCTCTTTGCGGTGTCTTGGAGATACCATTTGATACATCTCGTGTTGACTCCACTTTCTTAACCACATTCCCCTCTACCATGCGTTTCTTCGGCCTACCTCTCCCCCTTTTTGGTGGGTTTGGGTTTCCATTTGATAAATCGGCTCCCGACTCCCCCTCACTACTCACTTCTCTCTCCTCGACCAACCTGGGTTTTTTGTTGGGAGAGCCCTTTGGCCGACCTCTTTTCCTAGGTGGTCCCGAACTGCCATCATCCTCTTCCCCACTCATAGCACTTTCTGCCTTACGCTTCATGGAGGTGGATCCTTTTGGCCGACCCCTTCCCTTTTTTGGTGAACTGGGACCACCATTTGATAATTCTGCTTCCAATTCATCTTGACTGACATTAGCCTTGTTGAGGGTTTTTTTGTTGAGAGACCCTTTTGGCCTACCTCTTTTCTTAGGAGGGTGGTCTGCCCCAGAACCCTCTTCATTACTGGCCTGTTTCTTGGACCCTGATCCTTTTGACATCCCTCGCTCCCATTGAGGTTGCAGAGAATCATCAGTATTGTCATCTCCCGATTCTTGTTCACTTTGCTGCACAGTGTGTTTCTTGGTGGAGCCTTTTGGACTCCCTCTTCCCCTAAGGGGCTGTGTGGACCCACCATTGGAAAAGTCTGAACCCAGCTCCAATAAGTTAACATCTGTAACCCACACCTGTAACTTCTTGGATCCTTTCGGCCTCCCCCTTCCTCTTTTAGTAGGCCCAGGGCTGTTGTTGGACATGTCGACCCCTGACTCCCCCTCACTGCTTCCAGCATCTCCTTGTCCTTTCTCAGTCATTCTCATTTCCTCTTCCATACTTTTTCCTTTACGATGGCCCAGTTCAGCGTTGAAAAAATGATAGGGCTGCACCTGAAAAAAAAATCACACATGTTGGAAAGAGCATTAGTTAAGACAATCTATTTAATCTTGACTGCATAACTAATGGAAAGTGTAATATAGTAATGCAATATAGCAGAATAATATAGCAGAATGCTTCGTGGAAAACGTGTTGCATCACGCTTCATGGGCTGTGCCACGGAAAAATATTAAAGTCACAGAATTATGTAGAAAATCATCAAATATGTTGTGCAGTTGTATATTACAGCCTCTAGATGTCATTGAAAGACGGCTGAGCATTCAGTCATTCCCAGTCACTCCTGTCAAGAGTTCTCCAAGATGCTTTCACTACCAATAGATAAGTCAGAACTAGGGAAATTTCTACAGTATGGAGTACAGCTAAATGTCAATTTCAAAATGTATGTCCAATTTTCCTCTATACTGGTATAGAGGAAATCCTTGGTGCATACAGTTTAATTTTTGCATTAAATCACATTTGACTCAGGGTTTAGTAGCTGAGGTATGATTTAATTTGCCATACTATGTAAACTATCACAAGCAATCTGATTGGTTAAAATATTAACACTTCATTAATGGGTTATATTTTTACTATTTAACTATAATCTTTAGGTTAAAGAAATACCACAATTAACTTTATCTTTATCCTATGCACTTTGTAATGTGGTTATGACTGGTTAATGAACTCAAATGCAGCAGATTTGTTAACATGAGACATTTTTATGATAACCTATAGGCCTTTCTAATTTTTTAAATTTTAAAAGCTACATTTCTATGGTAGATTTATTTAATATGATTTTATTTATTATGCAACAAGTTAGTTATATGTAATGATAGTTCATTTCTGTTGATGGATTTAAAGAAATACATAATTTAAAAAGATAGCTAAAAATGTTCTGTCTCCATTTCAAGAAAATGGATGTTAACCTAAGCCACAGAATATTGCAGAAAACCGCTTTTTCATCCGCGGAATATATATTTTTTTTCTGTGGAAAGCTGGGGGGCAGTAGTCTAACGTTACATGAACAACATAGTCTGCACGATACGAAGGCGTGCACCTATTCACGTTACTGCGTAATGTAATTTTGTATGAAATTACTCAGCATTTATATATTAATCAAAATGTTGGTAAAGATAGGTCGAATATGGCTCTGTCTATTTGCTGGACTAGAAGAGGGCAATGCCAGGAGGGTGTATCGTTAGCTCGCCGGATCGCTAGGTGGTTTGTAAAAGGTGCACAATTAATATCGTTGCATTGCCAATGCTATGGATTTCGTGGTCTTATGTTTATTTTACATTCAAAGATACATGCAACAGATTAAATGTTGTACAAATAGCATGCAGTCTCCATCGTAACTGAAAGACAACAAATTTTGCCAGTTTTCGTGGAGCCATGAACAAATGTTACGAATATAGTTACGATTGTTTTCCAGGTTATAGTCTACGACAAAATCGACAGCGAAGGAAAGAGTAGCTAGCGGCCTTAAGGAAATAAACAATTACATTTAACAGTGTAGAGCTCACCTTTAAAATTCATCTGTAAGATGTAAGCTTAATTTTTCATGACGTATTGTTTTATCAGGTAATATATCGACTGAAATTCCGTGTTTATTGTTGCTGTGATGGTGGTTTAAATTTGCGACCGCTTCCGGGGGTCCGTGACGTTTAGGAAGCTCTGACGGAAAACGAGAGCTTAGCTTTAGTTCCACCTCTTCTTGTTGTTCTTGTTGTTCTTGTTGTTCTTCTTCTTTGGGTTTTAACGGTCGTTGGCAACCAACGTTAAAGGTGCATTACCGCCACCTATTGAATTGGAGTGTGAACCAGAGATCCTGATACCTAAATCCTGCGATCTAGCCCGGTTTCTCTTAAAAACTAAAAACAGCTGCTGAAATTCCTTGCGATGACGTTCCCTTGTGATAAACTTTTAACAACAAAATCACACCTCCCTGTGTCATGTTTCCCTATAATCAAAAGTGTCTTATTCAGTCCACTATGCCCTGTTCGTAATCTGGAACGCATGGCCTCTTCCCATCTACTCCTTCCTGTGACTCTCCTGACTCCATGTGGAAAAGATGTCTACAGTTATTCTCATTCTCTCACATATCCTGCCATTTCTCATCATTCATCATTCATCACTTTCCAACTAACAGATTTGGCATCAGCTTTACTTACTGACACCTCAATCTCAACTCTGTCCTGCTGCAAAGCTTTCCTTGCCAAGGCATCTGCTAATTCATTGCCCTCTACCCCTGTGTGTGCTAGCACCCATGTGAATTTTGTACATTACATTACATTACATTACATTCATTGAGCAGACGCTTTTATCCAAAGCGACTTACAATAAGTGCATAGTTGACACTATGTGGGGATCGAACCCACACAC
>OOFE01009343.1:6508-19316 GCA_900323365.1 Monocentris japonica | reverse complement strand
ATGCAGTATAGCGAGCACGTCTGGTAAATTAATGGAGAATTCATAGATCCTGGATGGCAGCTGGTACGAATAATCATCTCACGCTCAGTTGAGCACCTTGGCAATATTATTTGGGTGGGTGGGGCTGGAAGCTCCTCTCCCTTGACAGCACTCCATACCGGAGGTGGGAACCGTTCTTGATTAAGAAAGAGGCTTTGATCTGATTCTGCAATTATCTCCAGAGGGTCAAGTCCAAGTCTTGACTGAGATGTCCCCCCTGCCTGCTTGCATCCCACGTAATTATACCCCCACCCCCACTCCCCACCTCCACACACTCACACACAGCATATAGCAGCAAAATAGTCAATACTTTGACAGTTGCTCTGTCCCTTTGTAGAGGGTTTCATTGTCGGTACCAACCCTGAGGTGATTGTGGTGGACAACTGGATCACATCTGTGTTAATCTCCTTAATTGTCATTGAATGCCACAAGATCCCCTCTTGAGCAACTGAATGATTTAGTGTGTTTGATTGGCTGCAATTTTGTAGTTAGTTGGTCTGTATGGATCCTACTATTATCTTTTAAAGACTGAGATGGGATTAGAAAATTGCATTGCTTCTGCTTCTTTACCCAAGGTAACTAGGTCAGACCGAACAGAAAATGTCCCAGAAACAGAAGGTTTCACTGGGCACTTTCTCCTCAAAGTCCTTGGTATTGCTCTACCTGAACCTTTGAGTCATTTCTTGGTCAATGCCAATGACACAGAACGATAAAAAAAATATTTTTGCAGCATTTCCCTTCAGACTAGTCACGTCAAAGTAAATTCCCTTTACAATTCAGTCAAAACCGTCTCTTCTTCATCTTCATGTGTGTGTTAAGTGTGTTTACATGCCCACCAGTATCTTGTAATAATCCAGTATATTCATGTATTCTATTTTTGGTCAGTGCATGTAGACATCATATCCCAGTAATCTAGATACGCTCTTATCCCCAATTATGAGGAACCTGAAGGCACGCACACATCTCATCCCATTTAATTAATTGGTAGCTTTTTTTAGTTTGTATAAATTCCTTGGTAATATTGAGAATGTTCTGTTTTTTCACATATACAAGGATTCTCACGGATGGGATCTTAAAATGCACTTAATAGACCTTAATATGAGAATATTAGCTCTTATTCAGAGCATCTCTGCTAGGCCTCTACTCTTTATGAGTCAGCCGGATAGCCTGAACCCCTGGCTGCTAGCACAGCTCCCCGAAGCTCCATCACAGAGGTAGCAAAGCATGCACGTTGTGTAATTGTCTGGCAGAGCTTACTGGGTTATACAAGTTAACCAGTGATTGATAGAAAGTGTGACTGTAATCCCTGCTTTCTGCAGTTGGATTCCAGAATTAACTAACTGCTAACTGTAATTGAATTGTGTGCAATGTGATTACAATTATTTTCTCAAGGATCACTGATATATTTGGATGTATTATTAATAGGACTATTCTGATGTTAAAATAATAAAAATGTAAGACGAAATTGGCTCAGCCTCCTATGAAATACACCACAAGTCAATGGCTGACTACTCAAATCCTTTTTCTACAGCACAAAAAGGCCTTTTTGGCATCAGTGGAACAACCTTTGACGGTTATATGAATTTGAAAAGAAGTCAAACACCTAAGGGAATAATTGCCATTTGACCTATTTTGACTTGATGTTTAAAGAGGTTTTTGTTGTCTTGTGTGTTGTATGTTAAGGGTTTCCCTCTGAAGGGCAGCATTGCAAGAAAAATGAATCCACATGCAGATATCAAAGACACTAATCATTAACTTAATCGGTCATCAGTAATTTCCAATTTTCAGTAATCAGGAATTGACTAGTTTTCATAGAAAGGTAATGAGTTAAAAGAACAGGTTACTTATGTGAAGTGATCCACTGAACACTAATGGAGACATATTTGATAGCACACTGCGTTGAGGAACTCATACTCACACACTCAGGGCCGTATTTAATAAGCGTTTGTGGTGGCATTAATGCAGTTGCGTGCGGAAAAAGTGCTGATTCTGATCTACTAACTTGTGCACACAAGCATTTTGCATGTGGAAATGGTGTAGAAACCTGGCAGTGATTTTGAGTGTGTTTGACCCAGTTAATATGCATTTTGAGGAGAGGCGATGGTAGGGTGCAATGCTCTCAACTATGGTTGCACCTAAGGTGTTCTAATTGGAAAATTGCAACAAGACATCCACTGAACTGGAGACAGCCACACTCATTAAGTTTTTCAGTGTGTCAGCTCAAGTCAAGTGTAGCACACATACTGTAACTATGCCTTCCATAAGCAAGGGTGGATTTACTGTTATTACTATAACTAAATAGGTTTTTGTGCGCTTGTACTTTTTGGAGTATTTTTGAAGTCAGTGATTTTACTTTTATTTAAGTATTGCTTTGATGTAGTTATGTAGTTTGATGAAGTATCACACTTTGCATCCATTACAGAATACAGATTTTGTATTCTCTCCATATAAGCATTGAATCAGAAATTGCATTTGCATCAAACCTGCGCAAACATTCAGAATATGACATGCTCAGATTTATCCATGATAGTAGTTTAGTTAACATTAGCCAAAAAGTCATCCATCCAGCTACAGTATTATTGGTTTGCCTTTGCCTGGTTGCTTTCTAGCTAGTTTGCTAGCCAGCTAGTTGGATCGCTAATAGCAAAAGAAACATCAAACATTATTGAATAATGTGGATGAGCATATACAGTTTTTTAAAAATCAAAAATCACAAATAATGACATGAATTTCAGAATCTTATTTTCAGAACGTTCAACATAGTCTATAAAAACGTCACATTCATAGGGAGTAAAAATAACTGAAGAATGTTGTGGGAGCAGAGGTTCATGCGTCGACTGGCCATGCTCTCCTAGCACAGCACATAATGGTGCCAAACACATCCCTAAAGTGTTCTGGGTACATTTAATGTGAATTAGCTAGTTTTTTACTTTTAAGTAAATTTTTTCTGCTTAAGTATGATTTCAGTCGTTCTACCATATTACCACATACAGATTTCTCTTTCCACCCCTGCCCATAGAGTAGTGTAAGTGTGTTTATTGTACAGGATTGGAATTAAAGTAGCATTTCTCAAACAGAGTAAGATGCCCAGCGTGATGATGCTTTCATTAGCCCTTTGTTTGACATCAAAATGGTCTCCTTCACAAATAAACCTGCTCATTATCAGAGCCAGTAGACATTGCTTCATTAACCTTTTGCAACCTTTGGGTAAAGTGCCACGCATAGACATGATTTAATGCAAGCCGATAGCTCATTAGAATGCAAACAGACACAGGCTGTGCTAAGCTATGTTTAACAGATTGGAAAAAAAACAAACCCCACTGTCAGTAGCCCTCAGATATGCGACAGGTTATTTCATGATTAGTCATGGTCTCTTATGACTCACCCTGCACACACTGACTGCTCGAGAGGAAGTTCAATCTTGTGCCAATGTCACACCAGCTAACTGAGAATTAGGAAAAATATCCAAACCTCTATAATACCCACTTCACTTATTCTGTCTACAGAGTAGTCCAGACTTTAGCTACATAATGAACCGTTAGGTAATGTGTAGCCCTACAGTATACGCCCCATGTAGCATCAAATTCCAGATTAAGATTTAGTTCATACTGTAAAGAGCTGGACAAGTCTACTGTAGCAGTACCTTCAGATTGAGTGAAAACATATCAGTCAATCAAGTTGCACACATAGATTGTATTGAATTTGATTGATTGAATTTTACCTTACAGCAGAACTGTCCATTGCATTTTAATACATTTCTCGCTGCCTTTCTTTTGTTTTTAGTACAACATTGTTGTATTGTATATTAGAGGGACAGCTGGTGATTCAGACGTCTGAACTTGACAAAATCAACTGCAGCCAATGACAAAGCTGTTGTGTTACTCTCATCGTCCCAAAGAATTAAAGATGCCATTAAATCTAATTTGTTAGCAACAAGTATACAATGCAGTACAATGCTTTTTTTGGAGCAGCTTCTGGCTCACTGTTCTCTGAACAATGGTTAACATGTGAGTTGGACTTTCATACCTTTCCATACAGGTTACTACAGTGACCAATCATACTCAATTAAGCATACATCTGCCTATACGTACAGTACACTCAGCCATTGGTTAAAGCCCCAACCTGTAATTGCAGTATGGCAATTCCCTGTTGAAACACTGTCATCCCACTGTTGGCTTTGTTTATGTTTGATTCTCTGGATGGAAGATTGTTTTTTACTCTTACGAGTATTGTGTGTATTGCTATTACAATGATCAACATTATGTTCCAGCTGAACATGTAGTTATCTTCACATGTATTTTTATGCTCTAAAAGGTTTATTCACATTGTGTATGTGTGTAATAATGTTTTGAGTTATGATAGCTTGTGAAAGTTTATCTTATTCTATTACATGTGTGAGTCAAGCTCTTTGACAATTTATGTGAATATATATCTCAAACTGATATGTCCAAATACAATTTGGATTGGGGGTTTAATAAGAGTATCACTTCATTTACACAGTTGCTGCAGTGACTATATTACATGTAGTGCCTATCCACTACACTCCTACCCTGAACTCTGCTACCTGTAAGACTTGTCAGCAGGCCTGACACTTCTCTTGGCTCTAGCAGACTGTTTCAACCCACAACCTAACTAATTCATACACTCCTGTATAGTGAGTACCCACAGCTTCCTGTGAAGCATCTGGTAAACTGAGTTCATCATCTGGTTTACAGATCTTTAACATAAATTGTCCATAATGTCAATCAAAAAAAGAGACAATTCATTCTCAACTGATGTGTGTTTATCTTATGAATTCTGACTCCACTAACACCCGTGCATTATGCAGTGACCAATTAAATGCATCTGAGTACTCATACCCTGGTAAATAACTTACTTACTTACTTAACAGTGACAGTCAATACAATAACTTTATTGCACACAGTATCCATGCAATGTACTAAAGCAAATTAAATTCATTGTGCAGGGAAATCATTCATGGATTTATTTATTTACTGATATGATGTCATCTCCCCTCATATAATTTCTCCTCATGTAAAGTCTCATGCTACTTCTCCTAGGAAATTTTTCATTTCTGCCAAGCAGATGTTTTATTGCCATGAAGCATATTGAGTGAGAGCACTCACAGTGGTAATAAAACACATTCTCATTTTGTGCCTGTGGTTTGAGTATGTCATTTTCACACACTCTATTAAATGCCACTATTGTTAAAAATAATTAAATCTATTCTATTGTGGAACACGAGTTGTTGACAACATCCTCCTCAGCTCCCTCTGGCTGAAGAGTTATTTTATGATGGTGCTGTGCCAATTAGATTACCTGGCAGAGCTTGTGTCTTTTAGTACAGGATGCTACTCCCTCACCCCCTATTGTACACACACACACACACACACACACACACACACACACTGCTCTTATTCAGAGTAAATTCAAATCAGTATTAACTGTAGGGCTAATTTAAATAGGATTGCAAGGGGTTGAAGGCTATAGGTTACAATTGAAAGTAATAATTATAATGAATTTCTAATATAAAATATTTCACTCTCGCCTTGGTCTCAAAGCAGCTGTACAGGCATTTGTCAAGGTCAACCCATTGCAAAGTTGTTTGCTGTTTTGAAGCAGAAGCGAATTAATAAGCCCATTATAGGCACATAATAAGTTTGAGTGGTAAAATGAAGAGTTGAGGCTAGGCTCAATCGCAGAAAAGCAATTCACAGAAAAGATATAGCAACGGATTAATTTTGTGAATTGAAAAAAAAGTAACCTACAGCAACGTCATAAAAAGATGAAAATGTGTTTGCAATTTAGGTTACCAGCTCCAAGATGCCCTAGAAAAGATGTGCTTTCGGTTGAAAAGCAATGTTCACTATTTTCAGGCACACTTACTTATAAATGTATTTACAGTTACAGTAATTACAGTTACTTGTTACCTCATCGAAATTGTAATCAGTAACTTAATCCAATGGTTATTACCCAAAGTTCAGGTTTGTATACAAACACAAATTTTCTTCTGTGCCACGTTTTCTTTTCTAATGACGTAGAACACCTGCAACTAAATGGCCTTCTGAGTTTTTCGCTTTCATTTTAAAAGTATTCCCTGAAGGAATCCTTTTGTATTAAAAATACCCAAGAATACCCATTACTACACAACGCTGCTCGTGTGCTCTGTTTCTGGAGGAGCGCTCAGTATTGCCAATGAATGTTTGCTGGCAAACTCTCTCGGTCTGGCTACTTCTCTCTCTATTTAGCTGTCTATCTGCTTCATCTTTATATTACCTATAGTAGATATGGGTGAGAGAGTAGTTGAGTGGTTTCCATTGAAAAATATCTCAAATTAAATATCTCAAATAAAAAACATAGAACAATAAACATTGCTTGAAAAATCAGACATATTGTCCAAGCGATCTTACTTCCTCTCGCTTTATGTGTCAGCAGTTAAGTTGAAAAGTGGGGGGAGGTGCCACCACAATACAACAAGTGAACAATAAAGTTAAAAGATTCTCCTAAAGGGGCTACGCTGTATATCAGCCTGAAATGGCCTTGTTGAGGTGACTGATTTAAACAGCCACAGTAAGGGTCAGACTCCATAATAACAAAGATAAGAGCTGATCAGAGGGCTATAGCATCTGGATAGACTGTTATTTCCATAGAAGATCCATCTGCATCAGGGAGGAGATCTACTGAGATTTACTTGTATAATAACAGGCAATTCGTGTAAGCATATTTTCAAAGACTATATTCATACAATGGCTGTTGAAAGAATATGCATTTACACATTTTCATAATTGCTTTAGCTCTGGAAAGAAGTAACACTGATGATATACTCACAGGTATGATAACCAAGAGCACAGATAATTAAGCCAATAAATGGTGTACGAATGGGGTTAGAGGCTACCAGTGCTGGCAAGAGGCTCGGTGCTTTAGCAGAGTGAGTGCTGTGGGTGTATAGAGATACAAGATAAGATATAAATTGTGTCAAATTGGGAATGCCTGTGTCTATTCTCCCACTTGGAGAATGCTGAAAATTCCTGAAAGCGTCCTCAAGGCACTTCGCAGTTTTGTGACTAACGTTGTGCGAGGGCTGATTACCAAGTGAACAGTGCCCACCCTTCTCTGACTGTCCCTCTGTGCCCCATACTGCATGGGAACATGGAGGGTTTCACTTTACACCCAGACCACGCAGCAGCTGGAGCTCAGATGAATGCATTTGCTAGTCTATGCCGGCTCCCAGGGGGGTGGGGCTTCCCAACCCTTACTGCAGGATCTCTGTAAGGGGAGAAAGGTTACATTCAGTTTACATCATAAAGGCTAGATGCACACACAGAGGCCCTAACATTCGGAGTCTGTCTGTATCAGGCTTTGTTTCTGCCCCTCTCTCTCGCACTCTAATGCTCTCTAATACTCACACGCACAGTGACACACTCACTTATACATCATTCAATTGCTTTTCATTTCATGAAGTCAAAGCTCACCCTCTACTTGTCTGGGATAAAATGAAAATCCACCCTAATAAAAAATTGAGGGTGAAGGAGTGCGTGCAGTGTGGGTATGTCATAGTGGTTATCTACACTGCACTTACACTAGACTGCACAAAAAAAAAGCACCTAAGCAAAAAGCACCTAATTATGTAGGTAAATCAGAATCACTTTATTACAATTGTACATTTAGTACAATAAATGTACACAAATTTGTCTTGGTGTGATTGGTGCAAAGACAGTGACAACTTTGATTTTCATTGTACATTGTACAAGGAATAAAGGCCTCACATACAGTCAGTTCAAAAGGACAGTGCAAGGCATACTATGAACAGCAGACTATACATCACTCTCTAGGTACATCTACATGAGAACTGCTGTACTTTCTCTTCAGACAGAACCACTGGCTCCTCCTTCAGCTGCTTCTGAAGCTGCCGCTATGGCCTGATATAAGCCCAAATACTAATCCCAGCCCACTTCTGTAACCTATTAAAACTCACGATCCATTTAAAACTGGCATTCAGCAGATTATTCAGACATTTATTTTCCATTCCCACTTATTCCTATTCAAGGTCACAGGGGGGCTGGAGCCTATACCAGCATATACATACACAGGTTACCAGTCCATCACAGGGCGAACACATAGACAAACAAACACACTCACACCTAAAGGCAGTTTAGAGTCTCCAGTCTACTCTACTGTAACTCTGGTTCCAAAAACACAACATGTCAGTGGCCAGAAATCCTCATTCCTATAGGCTTCAAACTGGCCACTGGAATTTCAATGGGTGATGTCACAGACCATTATTTTCTACAGTTTATGTTTAGCATGCAGTATGCAATAGTGCTCTCTGATGGCGACTGGGACGTATATCCTCTAACTGTTGTTGCAGCTCTCCAAGCTAAAATTAACTTACAACCTAGCTGAATCTAAATCTAAATTCATAGGTGGACTGGATCAAAATGTGTGGTAGGCCAGATGCAGTCAGTGGGCTTGGAATTTGACAATTATGCCTTCCAAAATGTCTTGAAAGGCATATGTGACCTTGATGGTCTCTCTCTATCCCTTTCACTTTGTCTCTGTCTCTCTCTATTTCTGGCTCAGTCACTGGACAGTATACAACAAAGCGCCAGTCTCTGCATGCTCAGCAAAATAAAACCTTTACATTTTCTACTTTGCTTCCAATTCATTTTGATGGATTATTCACTCACTATCTTCTGTGTTCAATGAATAATGAAGGGATCTGCTAAGCTTTCTCCCTATTGAATTAGGCTGTTCTATATCATATCATACATTTTTCTCCGATGCTATTGTGGTCCAGATTATGATACTTCCATGACACTTGTACTGATTAATTATTCATTTAATAGTAAATCCAATCTGTCTTGCTTTTCACATCTAAGTCAAAGCTTCTTCATACAACGGGCACTAGTTATATGGACAGTGATACAATATTTGATGATTTGGCTTCAAACTTAATACATCAATACTCAATTTAGTAAATTATAGCTTGGTTAGAAGTACTAGGTCTAGTGCTAATGTAACTGTCGGCAATTGATTGCAATAATACGCAGATATGCAGTAATAATGTAACTAAACAGTTATATCATTTCATAAAACATGTTTGTTATATTATATATATTGTATATTTATATAGTGTAGATATTAGCGTCTCTGTAGACATGGTCACTCTTAGGCACCAGCTGAAATTCTGATGTTCTATTATTTGCAATCGCTTCACTAGTCTCAGTACAGTCTATTCTTGTTTGAGGCTGTGGGAGTTGCTGTCAGGCCGGTGATGTCAAAGTACTGGCAACACTGTTGCAAAGTAATCGCTGGGAAATGCGGTGCAAAACCCTAAAGCAGTGAGAAACCAACAATCTTGTGGATCATCAAAAGACACAGCATTACCAGGGAGCAAAGGTGTTGTGCATCCAGCGTTTGTGTGTTGATATGGCTTGGATCATTGAGGTGTGCTGTCTTTTGATGATTTGCACAGCCACTTCACACAGCCATCATCTCTCCTGCGTTGCACCAGGTTACATGTCCTTTCCATCCTGGCGACCGGTATGGTCTGTGTCAGACAGTGTTGTTGTGGGATTATCTCAGTCCTTTTCTGTCACTGCCTGGCACAGTTTTTAATGGTAATGAACAGATACACCAAATATCTGTGTCTAAATAAATAGATCCAGATACTCTCCAATTGTCATCAGTCCCATCAACTATAGTATATGGCAATCAAGACACCAAACACACAATAACAAATTTATAGGAATAGAAAAAGACAGCATTACATTGGTATGTGACGCAGACATGTCCATAACAATTGTTTGCAGAAAGTTTCAACTGAATGAGCAATGCAACTGCAGAGTGGCTTGTCAGTGAATAGAAAGCAGTTGTTATGAAGAAACTCATCTTATGATAGAAAATGTATTTTTGATAGGCTATAAAAAAATCTTTCTCAGTTTTAGTAATACTTAGTAATAGTTTAAATCAGTTCAGAATTTGTAAAGCATATTTTGTATGTTTTTAGCCAAGGGCAAGCTTCCAATGCAATCTTCGTCTGCCGTTGTCCTATACAAAACCCAGTTAAAGGTGCACAGTATTTAAATGCAGTCCTTCAGTAGAAAGAATGGACATGAAAGACAAAACCTCTGTGGCGCGATTTTTCCACCATGCCAGTGGGAAGGACAAAGAAGGTTTTGAATAGACCCGTTTGTAAGGTAAGACATACCCCATATCCTCAGTCTGCACATCAAACAGCCCAAGTCTGAATGGGAACAGCTGTCAATCTACCTAAGATCCACGTTAACTTTACATAGTCTAAACCAGGCTAAACCAGCTAAAGGCTGGATTGAAATACTTGGTGATTGCAGGCTATGCCCTGAAAGCAGGCCCTCATGGCAAATGGAAATATTCATCCTTCTCCGTCTATGATGGTGAAGCAATCCATTGGTCATCACCAATCTCAACTTTTCAAGAGATTTGTTCAAGGTTTTTAGATCTTGGATATGGGACAAGCCTCCATCGCATTTTGCAATCACAGAGTTGCAACAACAAAATCCCTCATACAAGCAAAACTATTCTTAGTAGGGACCAGATCTTGGAACCGAATGGGCACTGATGCTTTTTTTGCTGTCTATGTGATGATGGCTCTAAAGTGCAGAGGAAACACAGCACATCCATATTAGCCGATAATTAAGGCAGAGCTTCATTTATGACCAACTGTGCCGGTGAGGCTTTCCAAGGCTCATCAGCAAATGCAGACAGGGAAAACACCTCAGTAAAGCAAAACGTGGTCATCCTCCAAGGTGAGGGGAGGCTGTGTATTGCCTCCACTCCACAGTCGGAGTTTGGTCAAGAGGTGTTAACTTCTAAAACCTCACCATGGTCAGACAAAGGAGAAGGAGAAACGGACAGTTGTCCCTTAAGCAGCTCCTGAGCCAGTCCTGAGCCAGCTGCAATAAACACACAACTGGTGGTTAGCATGGGCTATTCATAAGCCTGCCTGTGCAATACCAAGGCCCACCAGGAAAGAATTGTGTGTTTCTGAATTCAAGAGACTGTAACTCAGTCCCTTTTGTTGGGGGCTTTCTCAGTCTTGTTCGCATCACTGCTCCTCGCCCTTCAAAGAGACATGGTAAGGCTAGTCAGCTTAGCTAAACAAGCAAGTGGAATCTATCTTTTTTCCCAACACCATGTACATTGGTGCAATTGCATCATTTTGTGTGACCCCTGCTCTCTGTTGCATCAATTTCCTAACTAGCTATTAGGCTAGCATTGATGCTCAGTCCCTCACCAGCCCTCCCCTATTTGCCCAGTGTTTTTACACAAGGAAACACCAAGCTCACAGCAGCTGCATGACTGGTTGGACAAAGCCTTGCTGTAGTAGAATGAACAACTTGATGGCAGGCTGCTTGCAAATAGTGATGCTCAGTTGTCTGCCACTGTTTTTTGGTTGATTGTTGTCATGTTCCAGATGGTGGGAGGCTTTACTGATACGATAGTGTAACACTTTGTTCTTCAGTGATGAGAGCACAGAGATCTAGTTAGTACTAGGTTTCAGTTCAAGTTTTATTCTCCTATGCCTGTGCAAAAAGGAGGAAAGTGCAAAATAAAAATGTTCTTTTCACTATATGGTGAAAAAGACCTCCCTACAGTTACAGTCTAAGTTAATGTCAGTTATCTCCCATTTAATTACTGTGAAAGGGAAGAACCTCTGTGGCAGACAAACATCTGATGATTGCATTATAAGGAAATGACTGTGAACTTCTACTTTCGCTTGATATATATATAGTTCTCCTTACTGATGTAATTGTTGTGCATTTCAGTGCTGCCCCTCTTGTTTTTTCTCCGTCTCTCTCATTTACTTCCTCCATCTAACCCAGGCTTATTTTAGGTGTTGTCGCTTTGAGCCTAATGAAATCAACCAAATATCACAACTGCAGGCCATGCCTTTCAGAGGGTGCTTGCATTATGAGTAATTAATCTGAAAGTGCTATGATTAATCCTGCTACTTTACCCCCTGGGGCGAGACGGGGTGTCTGGGTAAAATCTTCTCTCACAAATCCCCAGAGAACAAACAGTGCACATTTAGGTTTCTCAGTCCATTAAAACACTGTACAGTTTTTCCTCATATACTGTCATGTGCACATGTATAAAATATATATATATATAGCTAGATAGATATATACATATATATAGATAGATAGATAGATAGATAGATAGATACATAGATAGATAGATAGATACTATCTATCTATCTCTCTATCTCTCGCTCTCTCTCGCTCCCTCTCTCTCTGTCTGCCTGTCTGTCTGTCAGACAGTCAGCCAGCCAGCCAGTCAACCTTTCCAGCTACTCAGGTCTAGTTGTACTGTAGTTGATCTAGTTCTGTGGCTTGTAGTTCTGTGTTTTGAGCAGTATTTGCCTTTCAAAATTGGATTTTTGCCCACGATGATGATTTTAAGTCCCTTCGATATAATTTGTGTGGGATGCATTATGCAGATCTTGCTTTTAGCTATACTGCACCATACAAATGAAACCATCGAGTTCATTCCATTTTCAAAATTCAGATGAACATATATCAACATATCATATGAACTCCCATATCACATAGTGAATCTCTAGTGGTGATGTTTTGAAGTTTTAAATAAATATCTATTTGGCAGATATGTACAGTATGTCATGTTCCTCCTATGCGATGTGCACAGATGTGTGTTAATAAGAAAGGCAGGGTGGGAAGTCCAACTGTTAAATCAGCAAAGACAACACAAGGTTACATGTTGCCACTGT
>OOFE01009334.1:33753-45264 GCA_900323365.1 Monocentris japonica | reverse complement strand
GTGTGATGCTCTGGGCAATGTTCTGCTGGGAAACCTTGGGTCCTGGCATTCATGTGGATGTTACTTTGGCACGTACCACCTACCTAAACATTGTTGCAGACCAAGTACACCCCTTCATGGCAACAGTATTCCCTGATGGCAGTGGCCTCTCTCAGCAGGATAATGCGCCCTTCCACACTGCAAAAATTGTTCAGGAATGGTTTGAGGAACATGACAAAGAATTCAAGATGTTGACTTGGCCTCCAAATTCCCCAGATCTCAATCCAATCAAGCATCTGTGGGATGTGCTGGAAAAACAAGTCCAATCCATGGAGGCCCCACCTCACAACTTACAGGACTTAAAGGATCTGCTGCTAACGTCTTGGTGCCAGATACCACAGGACACCTTCAGAGGTCTTGTGGAGTCCATGCCTCGACGAGTCAGAGCTGTTTTGGTGGCACGAGGGGGACCTACACAATATTAGGCAGGTGGTTTTAATGTTATGGCTGATCAGTGTATATTGCACATCCTTTGTGAATCATCAGTGCGATTACGTCAACTGCATCACTTCCCCTGCGAGCTTCCCCTGCTTCCTGCCGTTGCTGAGTGAATCTCAGACGTCAGCATCCTCTGATCTCCTACTGCACACTCCCACGCATTTTGGTATGCATGCAAAAACTGGTCACATTCACGCACAGTGTGGGCCACAAAGGAAGTATGGATGATGCATGGGACACATGTATTTTGAGGGTTTTGACAAACTTTTCTGATTAGCAGAATGAGTGCAATGAAATATTTTAATGAAACAATACCACAGTACCACATTTCTAAAAATCTGCACTCCATATTTTAAATGCCCACAATCGCCAAAAAGTTGCTTTTCTTAACTCATCTACATAATATATTTTGTTGTTTCAATGTTCAGTACCTTTTGGCCTGAAAATAGTATAGCTATAAAGGTCTACTACCCTAAACTTACAACAACCTCACTCTGCGTTTGAATCATGACATTTTCTTCCGCCAATAGAACTTTTATTTTGTTCAAATCTTGAGGAAACATGTTAGCGTGAACACCCCCAGTCAACGATAATCACTGAAAGGCCTTTCTTGATTAAAAAGACTAAATTAAGCCAAACTCTTGATAGTGTAAATGGGAACAATAAACACAAAGAGTCAGCAGGAAGAAAGGGCCTCCATTAGCCTTCACTGTAGCCGCTGATGATTGATATGATAGCCAGCCCATTCAAACTGCAAATTTTACACATGATTGAGGCTCTATTGGATGTAATGAAATGGCCTTCCTGGATATTGCACTTGAGTGACTGCATGACCACCAGCACAATAGCTGCTATTATAGTTTGGGCCCTCAACCCATTTTTCATTGTACCAAATCCACCATGTTATTACTGCAGGACTCAGAGTGAACCCACGGCTTTGGTTTCTTGCTGTTACGGATGTGACCGTTCTCTCCACCGGGAGCAATTCACCAAGTGTTAATTGACCACCACAATCACTCAGCAGATTTATGGAAACTCTGAAGGGTCATAGGAGACTTCCAGAGGAGGCCATCCAGGGAGCGGGGCCGGCCCCAGAGCTGTGACTGGGGAGTTTCTGGTTGTGACTATATTGTAGGTTCATAAACTAAACTAAACTCCTACAATGACCTCAGTGGAAACATGTATAGAATAATGGCATATAAGTGGGAACCAGTGGAGATACCATCTTTTGTGTGTGTGTTTGTGTATCTTCTTGCTATGATTCACAGTGTTATACCTCTAAAATCTAAAAAGAAATGCACCACAATTCTTTGCATCTACTCTACTCTAATCTACTCCAATCACTATTCATCTATTATTTTTTAAACCAGACATAAATCGGGTGACCCAGATTATGTGCCGCTGTCATCCACTCATACAGATGTGCATGCTTTGCTGGGGGGAGGAGCTGTAGCACAGCCAGACTAGGCATGGGCAGTTGGGTCCATCTGGCCCACTTTAATCAGCTTTAAACAACAAAGCTACAGACAAGTAAAACAGTACGAGGCGCATGTGTAAGAACAGAGATCCTACTGTTATCCAGCTAGCATCTCTTAGCCTCTCTTAGCATTCTCATGAATTGCCTCATGGTGATCCACTGTGCAAAAAGTAATATGATTCAGTGGGAGGAAAGATAGTAGTTGGTTTTGAGTAATGTGATGATGATGTTTTGTTTATTGTTGTTATGTTGACGTATTAGCTTGAACCCATCTGCATGTGGCCCTACATCTGGACACTCTTAATACTATATAATCCCTCTCTGTGGGCCACCCAGCTTTGTCCTCATGCCAATGCACTGTCTATGTTACTTATTTCTAAACACAGAAAGTGAAGACCCAGTGGTTTGGATAGTGTCTTCACACTCACAGGGGAGATAAAGGTATATGCTCACAGGAAGGCCTTCTTGCACTAAGGTAAGCGTGAACCTTCTTTTTGAAATTGAAATGATACCTTCACCCTTTAATACCTCTCCTCTGTAATACAGCGTTGAGATCCAGCATTGTTAGCAATGGATATGTGTAGTGTGCTAGATCCTGTATAATTTGGTCAAATAGGAGGGCAAAACAATTTAGTGTTTTAAAGAGGGGTGAAAGCAGTGCACCTCTCTTTATAGTAAGTTACAAACACTGGTATGATTTTGAATTTAATGGATCATTTTCATTTTTGTGGACAAGATGGTTAGGAAATTGCTCTTACAGTTTTACATGAAGCAATTGAGAATAATTGCCTGAGGCCTGCCAATAATTTTATAGTGATTGTGTGATAAACTGTATCATTTCTTTTGATGAAATGTGTAACTGCCTTTTGTAAGAGTTGCCCAGACCTGATGATTTACAAGGGCTACGAGTCTCCATTTTGCTGCTTGGAGTCTGCGTGGTGCATGGAGTCTGAATGCCTTGCTCACTTACACAGAAACACTGCACTAATGGGTTTGTGTTACAATGCTAAATCAACTTGAGCTGTGAACCGGCTCCCAGCAAACCTTTATGATCCATTAACCACCAGGCATGGTGGTTGCCAGGGTGCGTCTGCCAACTGGCAAACACTGAGATGCCTGTATCATACACAGCGTCTGCCAGTGATAGCTATACTGGGGTTTGCAGAATTCCCTCCTTTCTCTCTAGTTGATTATGCACATGTTGTTTTCTCATTAGTCCAGGCTCCTCGTGGTCCTCTCTAGTGGAAATGGTTGATGGAATGAAGGTAAACACAGGGTGTACAATATGTTAGACTTGGATGGCTGCAGACAGCTTGGGAAGAAAAGTCTGTAGAGTGGTTTGAGTTTGGGTGGAGACAGCAGCATTTACTGTAGAACTGCAGACAAATATGCATGGACCCCACCCTAGGCTAGTGATCAACTCCTCTGTCATCAGTGTCTTTCTCGTGCAGACAGAGATTGATATCCAAGGATCAGATTCCTTGGGATTCCTCTTGCGAAAGAGACTCCCATTTTTCAAACATTTGGAAACAGAGGGAGATTTCTGTAGTCCAGTTTGACTGTTTTACTGTGTTATTCATGAACGCTGGCAGAGCTCAGCAGTATCTACATACAAATAAGCTCCTGCCTTTCCAAGTTGCCTTCCCCTATGACAGTTGTCAGTACATGGCTTATTTCTGAAAATGTGCTATGAAATTTTGACTTTTTTTTGATTATGCAGTTATGAGGCTGTTGTTAAAAATTTCAAGCACATTTTCCCAGGATAGTAATTGTGAGGAGGAGAAAAGGAATTCAACTACAAAAGGCATGTATCAGAAGAATGAGACCAGTGTTTCTTTAAAACTGTATTGTAGGGTATCATTCGTCTGCTTACATTTTAATTGGTAACATAATCCTTTGGATTACATGTAATCCTGTTGCATGTAATCTGTTATTCCCAAAACCCTGCGTCTTCCTGTAAAGTGAATCTGATATACCTACCCACCCATTGTTTCCACTGGTTTAAAATCATTGCATTTGTTTAATGACTTTGCAGTCCAATGTAGGGGAATTCCAAGAAGAGTTTTATCTGATTGAAGACATTTCCATAGTGAGTCAGAATGAAGACCGGCCCTGTTAAATCTACATGTATTCATTGAGGATACATTGTTATCTAGGACACAGGCTGAGAGATAGTCAAATCAGATTGTTCCTCCTCCTCTAGAATGCGGTACTTTCACTGAAAAAGGAGCCGCTGGTTAGACAGTGAGCACTATATCAGGAGCAAAGGTGGAGTAGTGGGCCAGGGTGGGCATGAGTAAGAGAATGAAAGAGAGTGACAACAATAGTTCAAAGCCTCTCGCTTTGTATTTGATCCATTGTCCCAACTGGTCTTTAGAGACCACCACCAACAAGGCATCGTCTTACTCAGATTGAAAGGGTCTGTACAGCTAAAGATGCCCTGCGAGATTAGGTTCAGGTGAAGCACGGGGTTGGGAGAGAGTGGGAGGAAAGGTATTTCACCATTGTTTTGGGCTCTTTGTCCAGGAGCAGGAGACAGTTAAGTGAAACTGTCTCAACCAGTGCAGCCCTTTTGTTTTTCTCTATGCTAGAAGTTATTATTGCATGCATTGCTTGTTCAAAACTGTTTGCAATGAGAAAAAGCAATTGTTTTGTTAATTTCATCATCTAGCAGCCCAAGTGTCCTCACATTACGAGTTTGCGGCATGAAAACTTGATCACAATGGCTCATTTTATTCTTTAGGAGCTTTCCCTCTTGTGTAATTACCATTTGCCTCTGTCTGCAGTGGCTAAAATGATGGGTGGAATATCTTTAGAAGTATGAAGGGACACCAGGCAATAACAAGACTTTCAAGCTCATGCATCAACGTTTCAATCCCAAAGGCTTGGATTCCTGGAGAGAATGTATAATTTGGTCACAGTTCTGTGAACTTCTTCACTTAGTCTGCTCACAGTTCTAGTTGTCACAGGGTTTCAGAGTGATGAATACGTCAAGACTTCCACTTTTCATAGGGCCTCATGGGGACATATATTTATTTGAAAGAGAGACCATAACTTATGAAGGAGGTTGCAGCCTTCCAGGTACACTCTGGTCTTTTCTCCATTAATAACATTTCTATCCTCAGGCTGTGTGTAGATGTAGTGGTCTAAAAACAGGTCAAGGCAAGAAAATCAATCAATGACTTAAGACAGCCAGAAATAGGGTAGCATTCAAATAGGTGAGTTGATTACAAGTTAATGAGAGGTCTGAGGAATTAACATTGTTGTTTGTACAACTATAACATGTGAATACAGGTGGAACTCTTGCCTAGTGTCATGCAACTTAAATAGTGCACGACCTAGAATGCTTGTCTTCATCCATATCAGTGCATGTGGTCTGACCTGTGCAGCGCCCCGGTCTCGGAGCACAGGGTTTAGGCTGGCTAGTGAATGGACGGGACAGAGATGTTATCTGGCCTTAGGGAGGATGTTTGGGGAGTGGGAGTGGAAGGGCTGTGGGGCTTCAGTGTGCTAATGCAGCTAACAGCCAGGAAGGGAGAGTGTTGACTCTGCAGATTTGAGCCAGCCACTGATGGCTACGGGGCTAAATACTGACCCCATGGTCTAATAAAGAAAATCACCTCAGGCACGAGCCACAGGGGTCAGAGGTAAAGGCATGGCTGGGAAAAACACAGGCCATGGCATTCGATCACTAGTCTGGCTAATTGAAATGACAGTTGAAGACTGGTGGGGGTAACAGTGTTTATTTACGTCTTTGTTACGCGATGAGCAAGCACAAAGATATGCCTGGCCCGGCCAGGGATGACATCGCTCCTGTATGCTGTCTGGCTCCGGGATCTCTGCACCAGTACAATAAGGACTTCCTGTCTGCCATCAGATTCCCCTGCATTCCATCCAGGCCTGGAATGGAGCGAGGGGGCTGATGGGGACATTTGGTGGGAGGGAGAGGGGCACTGGATGTAATACTTATGCATGCCCAAGCATTCTGTAGTTTCATGAAAGAGAACATATCCTTATCAAAACTGACCATATGGGGTGTTCCTCTCTTTTAGACCCCTGGTTGACCCTCGTCCCGAGCTGTCGTTTATCCAGTGGCAATACAGTAGCAGATCAACTGTGATTTGCTGAAGCCTTAGAAGCCAAGATTGGTTTCCTTTGCTTAAAGATGTCTAGGGATGGCTTCAGGGCAAGGCTAAATTTGAACGACAGGTTTGTTTGTTTGTTTGTTTGAGTGTGTTCATGTGTCTAAATAGTGGGATGCATGGACAGACTCAGAATTTATTATCTATTTAACTGTACTTCAGTGTGACACCATACCATTACAAAGACAATCATATTGCAATAATGGATGTTAAAAATATTTTGTTTTTGTTAATGAAAAGATTTCCGTAGTCAGGAGACCCTATGAGCGGGGGTATGCAAGTTAATTTAGTGTGAATAAGACGACAGGGTGGACAGCTGTTTTTTGAAAGGGTCATGTTACGTCAAGAATGTCAGGGTGACATGAGAGCATGCTACTGTTTGCTCCTAATGGCCCTAATACATATCACTGATACAACAAACATTGGACTAGAAGGCTGCTGCAGAGAGCAAGAGGCTTAACCCCATTATATTGCTCAATAACTGGGAGGCAAAACAGAGAGGGAGAGATAAAGAGGAAGAAAGAGTAAATTTAAGAAATAGATAGACAATGACATTGATGTTTGAATGTTTGCCTGATATCCAAACTCAGTCATTCTGGCCACACTGCACGGGTGTACAAAACCCTGATGTTGCTATTTGAAGGAATGGGGGAAGATGGTTTCCAAGCTCCTGTTTCAGCAGGGGTCAAGGTGAGAGAACAACCTT
This sequence comes from Monocentris japonica, assembly GCA_900323365.1. NCBI lineage: Eukaryota > Metazoa > Chordata > Actinopteri > Trachichthyiformes > Monocentridae > Monocentris > Monocentris japonica. The sequence continues at coordinate 38,462 of OOFE01009334.1, read as the reverse complement.
TAGCAACCTGAGTACTAAAACAGCCTACTGCTGTCTAGCATGGCTTAATGGCCTCCAGAGAGGTTCCTTAGCAGAGGAGGAAAAGAACACAAATACTCCCTTCTCACTCCCCAGCAGCAGCCAGCACAAACTCACTTGCAAAAGCATCCCGTGCCAATCAGAGCCTTAATTATATATGATGTGAAATAATAATAAATATAACAATGCGAAAGCACAAGCTATGTTTTTCAAAAGATGCTTCATGTAGAAATTATTGTTGCTTAAAGGAATAACAAAAATAGCAATACAGGGGCAATCTGTCAGGCAACTAGCACCGTGCATTCACTAAAATAAAATGGTAACATTTGTTCCCAAAAAGTTTGGAAAGTTACAAACCTTTGGAATTTGAAAGTTTAGAGTTGTTTTAAAGTTTGTTAGATACATCAGAAAGCATTTTTTTTCATTGGCTCAGGACTCTCATGTGGTGCAGTTTGCTCATCACTTACGGTTGGCTCATTGCAGAAACAGGCATGCGATTGGTAGCCTTTTAGGAGGCCGCCGCCCAATAGGCCTTACTGAGGGAACAAAAGTCCCTTGGGCACCGGAGCAAATCATCTACTGGGGACACATGGATGATTTTGGTTTCTATGTTCTCATCAATGAATGGGTAAGGTGACCAATGGGCCAAAAACTTGGGGTATTCCATTAAGCATCAATAATACAGTATCCTCTATGTGAATATAATAAGAGATATATTGGGGTGCCATTAGAAAATCGCAAAGCCACAAATTGTAATGTCACAAATGGGAGGGCATTTCCAGATTTGAAAAGGAATAACACCTCTGGTTGTGATCGGGGCATAAATAAACTCATGGCCATTTGAAAAGCCTATTCAGCCCAGGAAATGAACCACTATTGTATTCCCTCCTGCTAATTGAGCTGCTGAGAAGGTTCAGGTTTCTGTTGATAGTTTATTCTATGAAATAAAGGGATCACTTCCTTGGTTCCTAAAACGTTGGCAATCTGCATGGACATTAACCGATGTTATGGGGTGGTCAATGGGTATACAGTACATTTGATCCCATTACGTTTCCAGGTTTTTGTGAAAGCCATTCTAGGTGCTGATTACTCGTGGTATTATGCCCTCAAAGGTGGCCTTTGTGCCATCCAGCATGGTAATGCCAGACCTTCATTAATGGTTTTCAGCGAGAGATAGGGGGGGAGAGAGAGAGGGAAGAAAGGAAGAAAGAAATGGTGTGTGTCTGTGTGTGTGTGTTTGTGTGTGTCCCACTTTCTAGTCATCTCTTTCAGAGATTTTGTCTTTTGAATGGGGGGTGTGGGGCTAAATGCTGTGTATGAGGTTATGATCCCTAGTGAAAAGCACAGCACAAAAAGACAATATTTCAGCACTATCCTGTCTACCAGCTTGCATTGTGGTGTGTGATGGAATATTGTACAGATAACTCTAGGCTGAAAACATCTTGCCTCACTGCTATAGTTGGCTCAGTTTTGACTGACACTGATGCACATGTGGTTGCCTGGTTCTGATACGATGATAACCTGTTACGACCATTAAGACTGGAACTTGCTGAAACTTCCCTTCCGGCTTGAAAATAACTTCCTGAATCCCCTACCTGTGCAAACTGACTCAAGACCCTGGGACGAATGCTAGCCCTCTGCCAGTCAGGGGAGGAGGAGAATGAAACATGCGTCTTTATTTTGAGCTTGGCAACAGCAAATAATGCAACATGAGTGTCAAACAGATGGGGAAGTGGTTACGCCAAGGTTTCTGACTCCACACACAGCTGCCTGAAATTCATCTGGGGACATTTGAACATGTCCAACAAAGAGGTAAAGGGATCACACACACACACACACACACGCACACACCTGTATTCCGCTCTACATGACTCAACTTCTTGAAACAAACGTTTTTGGCCTCGTGGCACAGACAGGCCAACAGACACAGGGCGTTATAGAGTTCCAGAGAGGCTACACAGTATATGCTCTGCTGATTCATAGTGGATTGTGAATCAATTTAATTTCTTGTCTTGTCTGCTTAAAATTAGCCTTCTGAATCTTTCTTTACATCTAATTCAATAAACCTATCACTCTTATGATTTCTCACAGGTCCTATTTGTCCAAAGCTATTTGGAATGAGTCAACACATTCCCTTTTCATCCCGCCACGGCGTGAAATTAATTAGAAGTTTAGCCAGTGCTCCCTCAAAATGGTCATTGCTCCTCCAAAACCAGATTTATGGTCCCGTACGTGAATATAGTTTATTCAGTGTTAAAATGTTGGCCATCATTCATACATGATTCTCACAGTGCTCCCATAATGCTGGCCAGCAGACAGACTCCCCTGCCTCCAAGTCTTTGTCTTCATAAATTTCCCCTCTGACCTGTATAAACCACAACTTTTTACAGTTAGACATCTAATGAGCCAATTCAGAAACTATATAAGAAATCCCTATAGCATGTAACTGGTTATGCTGTATGCTTGTATGTACCTTCAAAACATGATTTATGGTCTGATAGGGGATCATATATGCAAAGGAAGCAGGGCATTAAGCCCACTTTAGGTAGAGAAATTTCACTTCCTGTCCCCAGCATCAAATTGACAAAGTGCAAGTGGACAAAGCTAATTTTATTTTGGAAAGGGGATGCTTTCAGAAGGGGTTTACTTGAATGGTCTAAGGATTTCCCTCTCCTGGCCCCGGGCCTCAGCCGTGTCCTTAATGCCATTGACCTGTGGACAAGCTTCACCTCTTAGTGCTAATACTTCAATGAAAAACTCACGAGGCCAAAGAAAAGATGTCCATGAACAGTGCTGATCATGGTGAGGCCTGTAACTATTGTTGCCATCTGCTCACTATTTCTTCCACCAAAGAGGATAATTGAATCTGAAGTCACTTTTCTCTCTTGCTTTAAGAGAGAGGGACGTGTCTTCCTCTGAGCTTTGACCACAATAGATTGGGGCTTTGTTTATATTCCTTATAGAGCTATTTCCCCCCCGATGTCTCTTCCAACATCTGCCCTTAGCCCTCCAGATCAATATGGACCATCTAATCACCTGCCACACTTAATTACAAACCCATCAATGCCTTTATGAGAGGCTTCAAAGGACACCATGCCTAAAGGGGGTCATGCAGATGAGACTTCAATGGTTTGCTTTGCAGGGCTTTCACACAATAGAGGATGTTGGAAATGTTTAAGGTGGTTTGGTGAAAATAGGTCAGTGTCGGCAGCTGCTGGTAATGTGTCCAAGGCCTGGCCTGTGGTCCAGCGTGCTGCTCGCCATATTTAACACCCTTTGTGCCATCTACTCGGCACTAATCTGCCTTTTCACTGAGTGTTACAATTAATTTGCAGTGATTTCTATGAGGGCACAGGCGTCGTTAGGGAACCTCAAAGGGGCTACAGCATGGACAAGTTGCCAATAGTAGGCCATTGTCCTTGATCTGCCCCTTTCTAAATACCCATGACAGCAGCTTTGAAATGCCTGCCTGATGAGGCTCAGATGCTCTGGCTGTGGATATCACAGTGACCATACTTGTTTGGCTGTGAAAGATGACAAAGACAAACCTAGCCCAGCAAACAATATGGATTGAGTTCCAAAACTGCTGCCTTGATACACCAGCCCTGTGTTGCCCAGTGGTGTATCATGATAATCATTGTTGTCTTTGCAAACTACACATAAAAATAATTGTTTTTTAATATTTTTTTTCAAAGCATTATACAATCCCCAAAGGAGAACATCAGTGAAAAGTGATAACCCTGTCACTCCAATCTACACAAAATTGTTGAAAACTGTTTTATTGGAGCTTCCCAGTGGTGCTCTCAGTGCCATTAATTGTGTGCGAGGAGAGTCGGAGTGAGGGCTAGCCATGGAGAGCCCCGACGAAGCCACGGCTTGTAAAGCAGGTTTCCATGTGCCTGCAGTCTTTGGAGTCAAAACACTTGTATCCGTCTGCCTCTCTGCCTCACCTCTTCTCTCTCTCTCTCTCTCTCTCTCTCTTGTTTTCTCCCTCTCTCCCTCTCTCTGTCTCTCTCTCTCTCTCTCTCTCTCTCACACACACACACACACACACGCTGTCTTGCCCCCAACCATAAAACAAGAGGGGAGAATTAATGACACAAACATTGCTGACGTCCACAGGACCATGGGGCCCTTTCTCTCTCAGCCTCACTCTCACTCTATAAAAAGATCAACTTAGAGGAGAGAGATAGGAGGAGAATGAGAAAGAGAGTGAGAGAGAGAGAGAGTGGAGGGTAGCGGTGGGGGTGGGTGGGAGAGTTCAACTCATCAAATTAAACTTCCATTACCATCAATATACTCAGATTCCAGCAAGCCAATCAGCCAATTTAAGACAAATGATTTAGTCGCGCTTCCTAGCCACACTGGGCGTGGGAAGAGTGCAGATTCACATAAAACACAGCCTGTAAATGATTCCCCTCCTGCTTCAGAGACCTGGACAACAAAAAGGTTTGTGTTTATGTGGTGCTGCTGATTTGTTGTCTCAGGGCTTGTCTCAGCTGATTTCTACTGTACACATATAAGGGTAAACAAATGTTTTGTCCCTCAAGTGCAACAGGATGCCATTGTTCATTTTCTGTTATAGATTAAGAATTAGCTAAACTGTTCAAGGGCTATTTAAACCAGGGGGGTCTTGTTCCATGCCCCTGTTCTGGAGGCAGCATTTTGATCAAAGCCGTTTGTAGGACTCC
>OOFE01009334.1:15220-33628 GCA_900323365.1 Monocentris japonica | reverse complement strand
GGAAAGTTCAACCCAGAAGTTCTCAAGGTCACTGCCCTCTCCTTCCCCCACCAAACTCTTTTTCTCATGCTATTAGGTATCGACCACAAGGGAAATTGCAAATATTTGGCGCACTTGGTCCAATGTCCAAGAGGTTCGGTGATGCTGAGCACAAACAGGAAGATGCCTGTAAGCAATAGCAATGCATCTGTTTAAGTCAAACTGGGTGGCTCGCTGAGGAGCCGTGGTTCTCCCATGTGTTGATTTATCTGTTGATTCAGGAATTCAACAAATACATCCTCGGTTGAAAATGCTTATTTTTCTAGAACCCTTCGATGCTCTCAGAACGCTGCAATGATGTTTGGCCCTCTGTGTTTGCTCAACATCTTTGAGATTGTAAAGAGGTTGTGGATGTTATCCTCCTAGTTTCACATGAAGAGGTGACATTCCATTCCTCTGGAAAGTGACTCATGCTGCCGTCTTGTTTAGCAAAAGCAATTACAGAACAGCTAAAACATTCTCATCCACTGTGAATCGGAGAAAAACGCCTTTTTCTGTTTTTTTTTTCTTTTTTTGTGGAAAGATCTCAGTATGGCCAAACAGGGTCATGTTCACCGCAGAACCCGCTGCTGACTACACATTCGGTTCTGTGGATTCAGAGTCTTGATGCCTATGGAAACATGACTGTCACAGGAAATGTTCAACATGTTTCACAGTGCTGGAACTGAGCAAGAGGTGAGGGTGTTTTAGAGAAGAGCCCTCCCAGAGCAGAGGGCTGGTGTTGATCTTGGCTGCATGGCTGTCTGGGTCCTGTCCAGGATCTACCACTCTCTGGTGGTGAGACTAGTAAAAACACACACGGAGCATGCTCAGATACTCGTGGACCTATATCTGGGCGTGCAGACCAACTTACCAAGCATGATGAAGTCCAGTGACGTGAGCTATTTGAATGCAAACCCACCTCAGGAAAAGGTGAAACACGAAAAACATGTAAAGTGATGAAAATACTTGAAACTTTACAGCCTCGTTCGGAGGGGGGGGGGCTAGTGGGTTTGCATGTCAGTCTCACTCCAAAATGGTCCCAGGATATGACAGCTGTGAGACATTCATCTTTGTCTGCTCTGTCACTTACAGTGCTCTGCATTTATCATGAGGAACTCATTTTTCATATCTGTCAGTACAGTTGTAGACTTTCAACTAATTTCAACCATTACACAGAAGAAGAGATGAAGCATTAATCCTATACATATCTTTTCGTTTCCCTATCACTTATGTGTATTCAAACATGTAAAAAGGATTATGACAAAACCTGATATTCTTGCAAATATTAGATGAAAATACCATGAAAGCCTGCCTGCCTATGTTGTGAATGAAAAGCACTTGTGTGGTTTAACTTTATCCAGACTTGTGAATGCCAGAGGAGGTAGTTCTGAGGAGCAGTGGGTTCTGCTTTTTGTCCTGTCAGTGTTGTGTGGCTGCTCTCTACTGCCTCTCTGTGTTGGGCATGCTGTACTGACCAGGTTTATGTCACAGACCCTCATGTAGCAGAACATACCATGCTTTTAATAATACACACTGGACCACAACAAAACACAATGTATCACAATGAGAGAAAATTATTCTCACTTTACATTTACATGATATGATCCATTTTTATATTGAATGTTTTTTTCTCAAAATGGGTTGCAGCTGTTTTAAAGTAAAGGCATGTCTGTTTCTGAGGCATGGTCTTTTTCACCTCTCCAACTGTACTGGATCTGGTCTTGCCTCTTGGCCTTTCAGCTCTTGCTGTGTCATGGTCTGCACCTGAGGTAAACTGATCCCAAATAGTTTTTTTTCCCCCTCATCTGCCACTAATTCAGGGGCCTGGTTGTTGGAGCAGAGACTCCAGACCACCTCCTCTCCCAACGGAGACCATCATGCGGGTCTGTGAGTGCCTGCCGCACGGATATAGAAGCCTCTACTTCTCTCCCTCCCCCACAAACTCTTCAGTCCTGCACAGAGTCTGTCAGTAGTCAGCCTGCTTCCCACTGGAATCACCTCAGGGTAATTTGCGTCTAGCACGCCTCGCATCTCTCAACAATGGAAAGAACCACTAGTGCACCAACAAGTTGTTTAGCCTAATTTGAGAATAGTTACTGTGTCTGAGGTCAACTTTTATTTGGGGAAAAATAGTCAGTCTCATTAAAGCCCCAATTAAGGCAATCTTTGTGGTACATTTTAATTTAAACACAAAGGATATAGAGTTTTCCATATGAATGTGGGTAATATAATGTGCTGGCACTGGTTTTATTACAAAAGAAAGATATGTAGAATAACTTAAATCCCCAGGACATTAATCTGTGAAGCATGCACTGGAGGCTTGTAAACACAAGAGATCAATTGCTTATAAGGGAGATGCACAAGAGGAGGGGGGTAGAGATGGAATAAACTGAGTAAAGGAAAGTAAGCAAAAGAAGCACTAAATAGACAAATAGAAGCAGCTTCCCTTCATTCTAAAGAGGAGATGGAGGGTGAGCGGTGGATACTGATAGAGGACTGATCTTTCACTTCGGTCTGCAATAGTTTCATGCGTGTCAGAACGCATGAAACCATAGAAATCATCTTTGCCGACAAGCCTTCAATTTGGGTGGTGCAGCAGCATGGTTTTACCTTTATGCTGGATGACTTATCAGGTAGCAGAGAACAGGACCGGGCCTGTGGAATGAAGGAAATGTCATCTGATGCCATAGGGGTTGTGTGAGCCATGCATCCGCCAGCCCATATTCTCACCTGCTCCCAAACACAAGTCCCCGACAGATGGCCCACAGTAAAATGGAATACTGACTCACAATCATATATAATAACAAAAGCATGCCCCTGCACATGCGTCACCACGCACACACACACACACACACACACACACACACACAAACTCACACACCTTTGAATCCTTTAACACACCTTAATATGCATTCACTAACCCATATTATCATGCAAACGCATACACACAATTTTGTTTTGTCAGTTCATTCCATTGGCTTCTATCTAGCTTACATATGTTTTGTGCTAAGATTTTATTTGGGCAGAATATTGTCCTATTGGAGGCCTTTAGAATCAGAGCTGTATCCAAACAATGAAGCTGCTTACCATATGAAAGCATGCTAATTAATATCAGTATCACCTGACCCAGAGGAGATGAATCGGTCCAGGGCTTTTTTTCTCCTCTCCTAAGCAACATTTGTTGCAGATGAGCATTTGTGTTGCGTGCAGAGGCTGCAGTTTCTTTCAAAGGGCTGCATTTTTCTCCAGAGGTGTGGGTGGTTGTTTATCCTATCTTTGGGCTGCTGAGGTTTATCTGATGAAACTGAAGATTGACTTGTTTACCAATATAGCCAGTGCATAGTCAGGCAGTTATTGGCATGGCAAGCACAAATTCAGATTCAGAGAGCCTTCGGCCTGGTAGGCGCCCATGGAGGAAGAGCTTTCGGCACCTCTCATGCAGGCTGCTCTGCTGTTCGTGTTTGAGAGGTGAGAAGAAGGATCCTCTTCAGAGGCAGGAAAAGAAAACAGATGGCCTCCAGCCTCCATGCCTGGATCAATGGGGGCCAGGGGAGAAGGAGGCCATGCAGATTACAGTGGAGGATCTGGGGATGGTCAACCCCAGCTTCAGCCTCTCTGAGGAGGACTCCCCAGCCCTGAGGAACAGCATAGCCCACTCAGCATGCAACAGAGAAGAAAAACGACTGAAACCTCTGTCCTCACTTCCTATTCGGCTCTGTGCCGAGTGGGCTACCAATGGGGAAGGTAATGAACAGGAAGAGGAGGACCCTTTGTTGTTTGAGAGTGGCACTGACAGCACACCAGCCTCTGGAAGCCTCCTGACACCCCCTGTCATCAACTTGATCCCCCCCACTCCCTCTGATGTCATTGACGACGACCAATTCTTTGACATCAATTCTGAGGAGAGTGTGACATATACCTCTGGCAGTGATGGAAGCTTTGCTACTGGTGACCAGGAGAGCTATGAGAAGATGAACAGTGTGGAGCCAGAGGAGTCAAAGGAGGAGTGTGCATCAGCTGATAACCAGGTCGCTGATGAAAGTAAAATTGAGCCTGAGGTTGGCCAGAATGGGGAGCTTAGAGAAGAAAAGGAGAGTATCCCAACCAAAGAGGAGGACAAGGAGAAACCAAAGCCCAGATTCTTACGTAGTGCCTACCAAGTGGCTCCTCTCCCCGAGTACCCACGAAAGAGTGAGTCTAACGTAGAGGCCAACAGTGATGACATCTTGTGTTGTGGTATAAAGAATCTTTTCATCAAAGTGGATCTCTCGGTTTGTTTTTCTGTCATAGGGAGCTTCAACATCGGAATCAATCTCTTGTCGTTTACTGAGCACAACTTAGGTGAGTTAGACTTTTCTTTTCTTATTTGCAAAGGTCAATTCTATGTATTTAAACCACTCTGTTCCCATTTAGGAGAACTCGGGGTGAGAGGTAAATGGCAACAGATGATGGCTCCCTTCATCCAGCTGTTGAGCTCATGTGTTGCCTCTTTGTTTTGATCTCAGTTCCCTATTCAGGTGAAATTGCAGTCATTATGTGACATGGCTACAGTACCTCTAACGCCTCCTTTGGGAGTTGCAGAAGTTTCCCTTTGTTGGAATCCCTTTTTAGCCATTGTGTGCGTATTCCCTGTGCGTGGCTAAGCAGGCGGTTCCCAGGTGTTGGGTTCCTGTGACTCAGCATGCTCTCCTCCCTCCATCGTCTCTCAAAAGAGCTTACTTTCCTTTCAAACCAGAGGAGGACAATAATACTGGAGACGATAAGCATCGCTTTTGCCTATCCATTACATAAATGTGCTGAAAAGTTCTGACTGCACTGCTTTACTTTGTCATTAACTCTGTGTGTGTACATGTGGTTGTGTGACCCTGTCCCACCAAATCAAGATTGCTTTGCATGCTTATGTGTGTGTGTGTTATGTTTGTCCAACCAATTTAAATCTGTTCTGACTGAGCATGCTCAAAGAGAATGATGTTCATCTCTCCATTACTGGTGATTTCCCACTTAGAGACAACATGGGGCCGTGTCCCTAAGCCTGCCAAAAGTTTCCTGTCCTCTGTTTGGATTGGGCTTTTCCTGGAAGACACAGACTGTCTGAGGTCTTTGACATGGCTGTGGTAGGGCGTGTGTACTGCTACCCTCCATTAGCATTCTCACACAAGCCTCCATCTTGTGTCCCTTCTCCCATGCATGGTGAAAAGGAGTCATAAAGGGAGACTGGAAATGATTTTCTCTGAATTTCAAAGACACTTTCTGTTATGTTAGGGACCTGAGGTCAGCTAGAGGAGGGTGCTATTATGACTCTACACATGTTTAGCCAAGGCTCCTCGCTTTTCTCACTTGGCTATGCTCGTAAAGAAAGTTTCATTTTCGTGTTTTGCGTGTTCTGACTTGGCAGAGATACAGGCCAGACGTTATGATCCTGTACAAAGTGACTCACAGGTCAGCCAGGTGATGGAGTGAGTGCCAGCTAGCGCGTCCCACCACTGCCCTCCTCCTCCTCTCCTGCAATCTGTACTCCACTGTCTGTCCAGGACCCAGACAAGATTCCACTGCTGACACACATAAACCAATTACACTGTCTTATCTGATTCTGACTCCGTCTAAACTCCCCTCCATGTCAAACCAGCCTTTCATAAACAGGCCCCTGAAATGAAAAACATGTGTTTAAGAAATTAGACTGGATTGCTTTTGTTGGGTAAACTACTGTTGTTTTCAGAATGTTTTTGAACTGTGTTAGTAAAGGTAGTCTTGTTGCTACCATCGGTGCAGGTATGAAAGAGAAAATACTTACTACTTAGTTATACTGTAGGTATTCCAACATCGGTCGTAATCACGCCATGGTGTTGTGCTGCCTGAGAAGGCCAGACCTAGTTTTGATGCCATATTCTCAGCCTCATTCATCTTGCTTGTTATGATAGGAGGAAAAAGATATTTGCTCAGAGACCAAGTGACTTTTGAAATATGCAGGAATATGTGCTTTCTGTGGGAAAGAACTAGGGTTGTCACACAAGTATGTCATCAACCAGACAGACTTTAGTGTGTCTGATGAGTTGCCAAGCAACCCCAGCTAGCTGTGTCCAGTATCAGCACCAACTAATGCACTGCAAATAGACTGGGTGACTTGAGAAGTCCTAAAACCCAGGAATAGAATGAAGGGAGGAAACAAGAACATCACTCAATAGTTTGTTTCCCATACATGGGTTCAAGAAAGCCTCAGTGGACCCAATTAGGATGTAATTTACTGAATTTACAGATGAGCTGAGCAACAAGGATGTTAGCTGGCCTGAGATGCTGAAGGCTGAACTTTGCCCGCTTCCTCACACTGCCAAGATGGACACATTTACTCGTCTACGGGTAAGAAGGCCATGAAGTGAACCTCTTTACCCAACAAGGTACCTCATGACTGCATCATTTATCACATGCTCTGCCATTTGTAAACAAGCCACACACAGGGCCTTAACATATTTAAAGATATCTACTGAAAATGACTAAGAATTACTGAAAGAAATGTGCTTTATCTGATTAGACTTATTGTGTGTTAGCTATTGTGAAGTTAGGATTACTAACTGATGGTAAGGTGATTAGACGGGGCTTGACTTTCAGTGCACTATTGACTGAGATAATGGTAATTACATGACAGAAACCAACAACTCGCTCCTGCAGTCTTGGGGACACCGTGACCAGGAGCCATACCTTTCATGTCATAAGCCAGACCACGGACCAACACCAGGAAGAGCAGGGGTCGACACTGCAACGACGCGTAACCGTTGGTGAGGCCTCATTCTCGTGTATTATGAACAGACAAGGTTACTGAGCCTGGTGATATTGTCTCCTTATGACAGCGTATTGCTTCACTGTTATGATTCTAAAAATAATAGCAAGTCTCATTTTCTCAACACCCTCCATGCAGCGTCATATATGCCTCAGTCTAAGGACCAGAATGGAAACTTTGCTGAGAAGGTACTGTAACCCATCCAAGCAGGGCCTTCAGGGTGGCATCAGCACACAGCCCAAAGCTACAGCAATTACATAATATGTTCTGTTTATATTTCCCAATTCCCTTAATCTGTCAAAGCAATGATTCTGCAAATATTCTCAAGATTTCAGTCTTTGTGTCCAGGATTTGCCAAGCAAGATTGCTCGTATCCTTAGCAATCCATGTGTTAGCTGAAACACAAAACAGAAAGAAAAAAATGTTGAAAGGCAAATTGCTCAAGTTCTAGACTTATTATGTCCACGCATTATCTCCGATTTTGTTTTCCTCCAGAACCCCATGATTTAAGTATGAGGAATTTGTGCAACATGTATGTTGAGTAACCATGCCCCACATTGGGCCCCCACTTTGGGACCCCACTTTGGGACCCCAAATTAGATAAAATGAGTGAAACTATGGATTATTTATGTCATTTTGGTAAATTATGATCTAATAGAGGCTATTTTCTAAAAGTCTCTCTGTCATATAGCACGAGGGAAAATGACTAAGACAAGCCAGACCTCTCACCTCGACTCAGCTAATCGCAACATACTCACCTTGTAAAGCCTGTACTGGCAGCAGGGAACACTGTAGTTTTCTTCATGGGAACTCTATAAGCAGTAAATCTGTAACTAAGGCGATGATTACATAGAAACGTGTGTTTAGGTTCAGAACAAAACTAAACAAAACTAAACTAAAGTCTTTTGTACTGTAGAAACAAGTCAGTTTGTTTGGGGTTAAACACATGAACGTCTTTATTTGCTGTAATATGTCGACACATCACGCTCATGCTCACTTTTAAGGTTTAGCACATGACAGATAATGGCTAAGTGCCCTGGTGTCTGAGTGTGTTATGTTTTGTTGTCTTGCCCTGAAATATATTAGTTTTTGCATGCTGCTTTTTGAGTCTGGATCACATTATCTGTTTTGTTTCATACCTTGTTTTATTTCATAGCTTATTTATCCATCATGTCCTGCTGTTTTTGTGATTCCTTATTTATATTTAGTTTTTGGCTTGAGAAAATAAAAAAATACATTATCACCACTCAATAAAGTGATTTATAGATCATGTTGTTTGTGTACTTACAATTGGAACACATGATATTCCATAGGTTTTCCTCTGAAACACACATTATAATATCTGAATTTGTTCAGAAGGAGTTCTGTTAATGGGACACTTGCTGTGGGATATCATAGAAGGTTTTTGTAGTTTGGTGTAGACATGGGACATGCTCCATGCTCATGTAGATCAAGGTGTTCTTATCCATGCTAAAACCTCTTGTCTCCCTCGGAGCACACCGTGGTGAAATGCAACAGGTATGTAACCTCTCCTTCACTACAGGACATGGACAGGAAAATGGCCAAATCTCTTGGGGAGCTGAACACAGATGAAGTCTGCCAATGGTTTGGCAGTATTGGGCTGCAGAAATGCCTCCCTTTCATCAGAGGTAAAACACAATCTTCTGACTTTCTCCTGTTCTAGCCCTGTAGCTGCATAACAAAGGCAGACATTGTCAATTTGCTTTATCTCAACCACAGATCAAATCAAAACACTTTTTATGAACATCAATAAATATACAGAAAGAGTGGGAGATGATAAGAGAAGATTAGCATTGTTGACTCCATTAATGCCCATAGCGTGTTAAAGCTGCACTAAGCAAGATTCTTGTGTAAAAATGACACCTGCCTTATCAGCCTAAATCACAAAGTGAGCCAAAGATTTGCTCTATTTCCTCAAATGAAATTCTGGTATCAGGTATGGTCACTGGTGGGAAATTAGGAGCAAAATACAAACTGTATCCTAAACAATGAGAAAGCTGGACTCAGCAACGTTAAATCTCGTCCATTTGGTATCTTTTGCTACAAAACGATCACAGACTGGCTGGTGTGCAGTGTGCTGTGTGCAGTTTACCACTGATTTCTGGGTATTGAAGTTCATACAGTTACCACTCGCTGCCTAGTGCAGCTTTAAGGTAGACTGAGCAAAATGTACATGCATTATCGGACTCCCACAAACAAATGACCAATACTATTTAGGTTTCAAGTTGAAAACAAGTTTAACCTCCTCAGACAGGTTGCCCCGAAGTTTAGTGGCCCGGATCGCAAATACGCAATCATCTTTCCTCTTTGGAACAGTCTGTATAAGTTGGGGCCAATTGCTTTAAAAATAACCAATGAAATCCATTCACACCACAGAATTCATCTGGAAGCCAATGGGAGCAATATGATCTCTGCTCTTAGTTCTTGGCTGTGGCATCCTGAGCTAGTTGCACATGAGAATGTAGCAGCTAGTCTTTTAGTTAGAAATTATAATGGATGACATGATTGCCTTCTTTATGTTTCTCAGGGTTCTTTTTAAATGTTGTTATACTGGATTATAATCTTTGGGCTTTGATAAGTTTCCTAGGTTTCTTGCAGGACTTTGATGGACTTTCCTCTTTCAGAAGCAGAATTGTGCGGGGCAGATATGGCCTCAGTAGATGTGAACACTCTGGACATCCTCCATATTTCAACGCTGGAAGATAGGGAGCAGCTACTGTCTGCCATTTACAAGGAGCTGCACCCTCCCAGCACCATGACCCAGAGACTCGATTCTCTGCTTGGTACACTTACATCATCACAAGATCACACCTTTGGGTTGATAATGTGCCAATGATGAATCTCTGAGTCAAAGCAATGTTTCTGTTGACGTCTTTTCTCCATAGAAACCTTTGGGCCCAATAATGTTGAAAGATTCACTGCGGCATTAGTGTCGATGAGCAAGTCTAAGTCCTCTCCTCATGTGAGCTGCCTCAACTTGAATCGCTCTTCCCTCAAGCTTCGGTACAGCCTCTTGTGTACACTTTGAAAATCTCAAAAGATTATGTGAAGCAAAGCAAAATAATTAAATGAGCTATGTTTTTATTTCTTGTCCTTTGTTTTTTCATTACAGTAGCAAGAGCCAGAACTACATGGTACAGAAGAATTCTCAGCTGATAGAGATCACTATTAATGGTACTGTGATTGGGCTTCAAGGTGAAATATATGTACTGTGAAAAAACAAAATCTAAAAATATCAAGATGTATGCCATATCTAAGAAATGAGAAAATATTAGACAATAAAGAACAAATATGTGAATTTACAGTATATATATAGGATGTGCAAAATATTAAATGGGGTACAGAAGGTCCTTATCACATATATTCACCTCATTCAGCTTCTAGCCTATGAGGCAGTTATAGCTTTCACAACCATATTGTATACCTGAGGATAAAATAGGCCTCATGTGTCATGTTGTGTTGCAGCCTCAGTGCAGATAGTCCATCTCAGGACCCCAAAGGAAACAACGGTGGGAAAGATCATTGACTCATGTATCAAGATGCTGGGAATTACAGAGGATAAGAAGCTTTTCACTCTGAAAGACAAGCATGGTTTGATTCTTTCACAGTATACATATGATATACATGCATACATAGATGTCTAGTCCATGTCAGTGGTGCTTATCTATTTTTTGCTTTTAAGGTTCCTCAGAGGAGCTCTTGTCAGATCAGCAGATTGGCAGTCTCTTGACATTAACGTCAGAGAAAAGGCAACTGGAGCTACAATTGTGTAAAAAGGTAGATTTAGAGACCAACCCTTATATGTTGTGTGCTAACCACTATAAAAAGGGAGTTTACTCTATGGTCTTGTATCTTAGGAGAAACCAAAGAGTGTTGACTCAAAAGACCCCCCAAAAGACAACTGTTCTCATGAGAATGGCAACGTCAACCAGAATGTACAGGTGAACCAGCCAGCTAAAGAGGAGAAGATCAGGGAGCTAAACCAAAAGGTGGACTCACTACAAAATGTCATCCTTCAGGTCAGTATTTCCATTCAGCTACATCTATTAGTGGACTTAATAGATTAGCATTCGCATTAAAACTCATGGTGCAATGTGGACAATGATTGAGTACAGCAGAATTTACAGTCAGTAGTCCAATTGATCTCCACTACCTACCTACCTTTTGACCCCAAGGTCCAGGAGCTCCACCATGGCCTGGTGGCCTTCTGCTCAGAGCTAAAGAGCATGGATGGAGAAGTGGACGTGGAAGGGCTAGGCTCTGCTGAGCTAGAGCAGAGGCTGGAGTTGGTCCAAAGTCGACTGAAGGCCAAGAAGCAGAGCCTTCAGACCCTTAGAGACAACATTAGCAATGCCGCTGCTCACAGGAAGAAGTAGGTGGACTATGTTAATCATCAGCTTTGTCAGCAATGTATATGTAACAGAAGTCAAATATTCAGGAAATGATAACGGGCACAGTTCTTGTTCCACAAATCAAGACAATAATATCAATGTCTTCAGCATGTGGTAACTGCATATCTAGCAAATGTCCAGTAGTGCAGAACAGTTCTTCTGCAGAGGTACGGCAACCCCACTTGGACAAAGAACTCACAGAAATGCTGAGCACAGTTGAGCACCGCTCAGAAAAGCTGAGCGCTGCTGGAAAAATACACATAAGACCTGATTTACATTTGAACCCAAAACCCCAGTCATAACAACAGACAGATTAACATGTCAAACTAAGAGGTGCTTGATTTAAATTTATGTGATTGTACCATGTAACCTTTTCTGAAATTTCTGAATATACACCTAAATGTTGTCTTGCCATCCAGACGTTTGGAGGTTCGTCTTGTGGACAAAATGAAGCTGAACTGCCAGGTGTTTAAGGAGGAGATCTCCTTGGTACACCTCAACCGACAGGAGGCTCACCTCCAGAGTGCTCTGCAGGACTGCTATGATAAGGTAATATTGAACAACTAAAGATTACTAACAGCTGCCATGTTCTCCTGAAAAATTAAGTCTGTAGATCTATGGTTCACAACTGAAGGAGGGAACTAACAGGCCAGAGGTTTGAAACTCAGTCAGTGGAGTTTAATCCACAGCATGTGCAACACAGGCATGCCAAAATGTGGACAAGTTCTACAGTCTGAGGCCCCATGATAAAAAATAAACATTTCTAAGATAATTTATGTCATGACAGATGCTGGGTTCTTTCTGTCCCTGATCATATCAGTACAACTTGCCTGATATACTATGAACAGCTGACAGTTCTACATCTCCAAGGTGGCCAAAGCCTGGGACTGTGATAAACAGAAAACGAGAAGATATGTAAGTTACCCCATGGAAACACACAAGAGGTGAACGTCCATGTATTTATTCATTGAATTAGCCACCAGTCAAATTAGCTGACTCCAGGAAGAGCAGTAACAACTTCCTGTTCTGGTTTTACTTGACATCGTTATGTACATCATCTTTGATCTCCTTTTACTGTTCTCCTGAGTGACAACACAATCCTCTATTCAATCCACTGTATTTCATTAAGCTGTGCAGTTAGTAGCTGTGTGAGACGGGGAAGTCAGGGCTGAGTGTAGGCCTTTGGCTGAACATGCCCTTCTACTGAGAAAATGATCTTTACTGCTGACATCCGAGAGGCTGTGACCATACCAACAATGGAATGTGTGTGACAAAAGCCACTGGGAGAGCGCAAGAGAGAAATGGGCCAGCATGTGTAAAACTATCTCCATCCATCCCCGGAGGAGCCCCCTTCTTTTTTAATGTGGGTCTTTTATCCCGTTGGAGAAGCCCTAACGAGGTGCCATGAAAGGACACACGCGGCTTTGGCTTTGAAAGGTGCCCCGTGTCACGTTGCCGCCCCAGGGCCACGCTTTTTTAGGTGCTGAGTTTGTGGGAAAAGCAGCAGCACTAATGTTTATCATATGACCTAATCAGAGTTAACACACAGGTCAGGGCTGAGGAGCAGCCTGGGAACTGATGGAGCTGCAGCTCTAATAAGGAGCAGACTGCCCCGTGTTTGCTGTTGCAGGCTGCCCTGCATTACAGACAATAAGGAAATATTTCATCATCGGCATTCTAATCTCCAGGATCTATCTCAACTGGAAAGCATCAATAGAAGCGGCCAAGAGGAAAAGAGAAGGAGGAACAGAGGGAGAGGAGATAGGGAGGGAGGCAAGGACAACAAATGGTGGAAATGATCTTAAATAAGCAGTTTAACTTGGACAAAACAAAAACTTCAGACAGACTGTTAAAGAGGGGAAATTGCAAGAATTACCCATTCTCCCTCCCTCCAGTCTCATATGCTCTTTGAAGAAGGATTGATTTTTGAGAACAATTTGCCACCTCTTCTCTGTGGCATACCCCTGAGGTTAGGAAGGCTGCACAGTAGGATAGGGTGTCTCTAGTTCCCATGCTAGAAACAGTCAGGATACAAGTTGTGGTTGTGCTCTATTGCTCCCTGTGGTCAGATTGTGTCCTATTACCCTGCCCTCCATTTTCTCCCCCAACGTTGATTGTGCTAAAGATCCCTGGTGTTGGAGCAGCCAAGACATCTACATTCAGAACGACAGCATTGATTTTAGAACTCCTAATCATGAGAAATTATAGTGTAATTCTCTCCACTTAGCTTGCATCTATGTTGTTTGGCCTGTCAGTGAGTCAATTTTCACACTGGGTGAAACAAAGTCCTTTCACAGCTCATGTTTCAAAAACTTTCCCGGATGGAGGCAAATATTTTCTCTATGAAAAATGCTAGAGGGAGGTTCTCTACGAAATCCTATCCATTGTCCGTTAACCAAGTTTTTTCATTTTTCGTCATGATGGCCTTTCTGATCTGATCGAGGTATAGTGGTAGTAGTAGTCATTTTATTGCCTACTGCCTATGTGGAATGCCTTGTGTCTGGCCCAGGTAGGTTAGGATTTGACACGATCCT
This sequence comes from Monocentris japonica, assembly GCA_900323365.1. Classification (NCBI taxonomy): domain Eukaryota; kingdom Metazoa; phylum Chordata; class Actinopteri; order Trachichthyiformes; family Monocentridae; genus Monocentris; species Monocentris japonica. Next base: position 19,889 of record OOFE01009334.1, on the reverse strand, counting down.
CTGGATAAACAAAAAGAAAATTAAGAGAAAATTCCTTGGGCTCTTGGCGTGTGTCCAACATTGAGGGAAACTAAAGAAAAAACGATGCGCATTAGAGTTTGCCTCTCAAGGGGCTTTTGCAGCGTTTCCGTGGATAGATCCTGTCTGGCCCTCATGTCTGAGGGGAAAGAAGCCTTAGCTTTGACCCCTGACCCTGGCAAGACGGCATACATTGCTGCAAGGCATTCACACGCCATGAAGGGGGAGGGTGGAGTGTTCAGAGGGACTGGATAAGGGAATGTTGGAATTTAGTGGTCAGACTCACAAGTTACAGTATTTCTGTTCCCTGCAAGCTACTTGTGGTGTGAGCTCTTCCAAAGCTAATCATTACATCTTGGTGGTCTCCTGGCTTTGACGCACCCTCAGTTTTATCTCCTGGTGACTTCCACGTGGTGCTATCTGAAGCCTCTAAGTCTCTATTCAAAATGAATAATGTTACAGATTTATCTCAGATGTTACAATGCAAAGGCATTAAAGGACTACACCAACTTCCCAGGAGTTTGGCCTGTTGGTCAGCATGGCCTATAGATGCACAACTTCTGAAAACAAAATGTCAATCTTCATCATTAGTGAAGTTCATTACGAATTAACAGTGGAAAAACTTTAGCTGTCTGGCTAACTTTGCTCACCTCCTGTGTAAATGAAACAAGTCAGGCTTGAAGTCTTGTGGGAAGAGAGGTCTTCTGCCATTGAAAGTGCATTTCTTTTGTCAGATTCTGTCTATTTTACCGATCCTCTAAACAGACCTGGCAGGTTTTATTAAAATGAACTAACTATGCAGCCTTAGAGTTGCTACAGGTTCTCATTTTCTCATGGGCCAAACTAAAACGTTAGTGTAGTCCTTTAAGAAATAACTCAAAATTTAAAAGATGGGACTTGATAAGGTTATGATGCACATATTGTAAGATGTAAACATTAGAGGCTTACTCTTAAACACAAAGGTATGCCTATTGCATTATTGTCGTTGGCTCTCAGGCATTTATCTGTACTGCAAATATGATAAGGGTTTTATTTTTTCATCTGATCAAAGGTACACTAAAATGAAAAGCAAGTTGAAATAATGAACTAGTTCTTGTGTCACATATATTTTCTTGTATGAATAAGCACACGCTTAGTGGCCATGAAATATACAACAATCCAACCATGTATGGTTATTCCTCAAAATCTGCATGTAAGTGTGTGTGTGTGTGTCTGCCCTTGCCTTTGTGCATGTATGTATGTATTCTCACCATTTCTCACTGGATTGTGTTTTCAGGAGAGGGCTCAGAAAAAGGGTTTGGCCGTTGGCGCCCTGAGCCAGCTCGTGTCTCCGCAGTGCCCAGCCATGCTGCTGGTCGTGCAGGAGAGCCTGGGGCCTGAGGGGACCTACGGCTTTACCTGTTGCTGCAGAGAAGGTAGTGGCCTAGTGGTGGTCCAGGTGGACAACTCCCATCTCTGTCTGGATGACAGGTAACCTGCACACTCAAATGATAAACTACATAAACCCTAGAATACCGACCTTGGCACATCCGGTCAACCGGGCTTCATCACAAAGACACAGTTGGTACTCTCAGAAGCCTCTTAGTTTTCAGTGTAGATAACTCATTTCCCATCTCTCTTCATAGCTATATTTGTCTATGCTTGGTAGCCATGGCAACCCATCATGGACTGGCCCCAAAACAGGAAAACGCTGAAATATAAAACTGTGGATGTGGGAGGGAGTGGAGAGGAGCAGATAAAAGAAGAATTGCAGTTACTGTTTTGTTAACTATCACAGTGACACACAACCACTCAAGCACACACACTTAGAAATAGAGAAAATGAGATGCACACACACTCTACACACACACACACACACACAGTGTTGTTGACATCATGAGAGCAGCTTGCTCACTTTGAACTTGGAGACAATCCTGCCCAAGAGACGGGAGCCTGCATGACAATACGGAGCAGAACCACAGAAGCTGAAAGGCGTCTCTGAGTGCTGCTGTGTGTTTGGTTGCTGATCACAGTATCTCTGCCAATGCTCTTTACACAGCCAGTGAAATATTATAAAGGCTAGTATTTTTCCCTCTCGGAGTTTGATCTGGGTGGACTATAAATAAAAACTAACGAAGGGAATTTTTAATGACCTTATACTCTGTGTTAAAGGGTCTTTTTTAATATTTCATGCTCGGTAATTTGTGAGGTCTGTTAGATTTGTTGTTGCTTGTTTTATAAGCAGTGAAGTGGTCCTGCCTCTAATAAATACTTGATATTTTGAAAGTATTAGAGGGAGAATTTCCTTCTTAATTGTTTTGCCCATTCACTTGTAAAGTTGTTGAAGCATGCATTGTATCCGAGAAATCCTTTTCAGCAATTTACTTTGATATGTTATGCTGATGCGACATTTTGATGCATTTTTGCCCATGTGTGTGTATATATTTGCCCTCAGGCTGGTGGAGGTGAATGGTGTACCAGTGGTGAGCTCTACAGAAGAAGAGCTGAGTGCCCTCCTGCTCCAAGGATCCAGTGCTCAGATCGTGGTCTTGCGCAGACCCCCACCCAGCCCCACCCCCCAGCAGCACCCTCTAGTCCTCCAGCACATGGTTAACCCTAATCCCATCCACAGCATCTCCCCAGAGAGGGATGCGGTCACCACAAAAACCACTTCACAGCGGGAGGTGATGGCCATATGATGACAAAGGGGTGTGTGTGTGTTTGTGTGTGTGCATGTGTGTGAGAGAGAGAATGGTGGTTAGGATCCTTTTGTTATTTGATGTCCATTTATAGTATGGTCCATACTGTTCCTCTAGTTTGTTGTTAAAGTTGTATTTCACATATAGTGCACTCCACTGTGGGTTTGAGTTCTTTCTATTTTCGTGTTTGATCATTGTTTATTGCATTGATAGAATGCTCTCCATAGCTCGATAATTGCCAAATGTCTTTTTGTGTGCCATGTCAAGTGGTAATATGAATGTTTTTTTGTGTTGTTATTTGATCTTTTCCATTTAAAAGCTGCACCACATGTACATAATGTTGTGCTTGGTAGATACTAATGTATAATCCATATTGTTACAATGGATGGGCGGATCAGTCAAAAACTACATTGAAAATCATATTTCACGGGAAAAACAGAAAGCAGAAAGCTTATGTTCTCTCAGCCATGACAGTTATATGATAGGATAAATCAAAAAATCATTTGGTTTTGTCCTTCTGTGACATCTTATTTGTGGCGTTAGGGAAAGCTGAGAAGAAACTGATAGAGCCTTACTAGACTGGACTATGAGCATTTCTTTTGAGGGCACAGTGGAGTGATACAGCTCAGAATACTGTAGAGTATTCTGAGCACAAGATTTCTCAATGTCTCCTGCGTCAGGTCTCCCCTTTGGATGCTGTAACGCGATCTGCTGTGCTATAGGAATAAACCCTTCAGCCCGGAAATACCTCATTTCTCAGCCTTGCTCTCCTTTAGTAAGTGGCAGCAGCTCATGTAAGTGTGACAGAAAGACAAACACTACCAAACCCAAACCCAGACCCCTGGAGCCCAGAGAGCCTGAGAGGAGACTAGTTCTTTCTGCCAGTAACGGCAGTGAGATTGCAGGTCATACGCTGATGCATTTATGTGTTAATGGTTTTGCAATTAAAGCCCCAAGAGCTCTATGTAAGCCTGATGATGAGAGACACGGCATTTTCTGATTTCCAAACAGGCCCACAGGGAGGGAGGAGTGTCGTACTGGAAAGCAAGAGATTTGAGACTTAGTCGCAGACATGGGAAAGTGAACTCCACCATGCCACAACATGAACACTTACCCACTGACGCAGATGAGCTATAATCACGCACCGCAGGAAGGGTAACAATATAGTGAGAAGTGATCCAAAACCACAGGACAATGCGATAGCAGGGCCTAGATACACTGAGATAGAGATAAAGAGGAGAGAAAGAGAGAGTGAGCGAGAGACATAGAGAGAGAGAGCGAAAGAGAGAGAGAGAGACATAGAAAGAGAGAGAGCGAGAGAGAGAGAGAGAGAGAGAGACAGTGACAATGATGATGCTCCTTGTCAAAAGGCCACACAGCATGAACTGAGGTCAACCCGGTTTATAGTTCCCTTCGGTACAGAGAGAGAGAGAGTGACAGAGTTCATAGCTCAGTAAAACCACACAGAGACAGAGGGCAGAGGAGGGAATGTGTCACGGCTGCCTTTCTGGAAATAAATTAACACTGGAGAAAATGAGACGAAATCCTATAAACACTGCTCCTGGCAAGAGTAGAAAGATACCCTTGGATTCCCAGTGACCAACACACCCCACAATACACACCCACAGGCCCTGATCCTCCAACTATAAACTGCTGCGAGTTGTCAATCTAAAACGCAGAGGAGAGCCGAACCGAACTGACAATGTGAAACCTTCGAGACTCTCAAGATCAAGTCGAGAAGATGAGCCACGGGACCCCGCGCTGTACTGTATACTAGTCGGGAACATCTGCAGTGAGTTTGAAGTGCAAGGTGTCCTCCCCCCCTATACTGCAGTGGTCCCTCAGATTGACCCAAGCTGTACCTGACACACAGTGGCACGGACTAACCCAGAGTGCATCTGTTCTGCCTTAGCAGCCTACGTACCACCACCTCCAGCACACACTGATAAGCAGCGGGGTAAGCCTGGTCTGGC